>BRZM01000042.1:148156-395958 GCA_033238685.1 Lates japonicus | reverse complement strand
TAGTAGTCTGTTGTGTGATCTATAAAATATGTTGACAGCTGAAAGGATAACCTATTTGTTACCTTTTTTTCTCTCTCTTGATAGGGACATATATCTTTGGAATTGGATCATTATTGATCAAGAACAGTGTACCCAGCAATCACTACAAGACTCCACTGACAAAAAGAGTAATTTTACTGAGCAGAACACAGGAGCTGCTGGAATACCACTGCCTCCATCTGTTAGTTAGTTTGTGTTATTGTTTGACTTTATGTGGTGAAAGAAGTATTCAGATCATTTACATAAGTAAAAGTACCACACAGTAACTAACAAACTAACAGACCGAGGCAGCAGTGTTTCAGCTGCTCTAGTGTTCTGCTCGGTAAAATTGCTGTTTTTGTCAATGGAGTCTGGTTGAGACAAAAAGCAGTTTCTGGTTAATAAAAATGTCTATCTCTGGGACAAAACCAACCACTTTAGCTGACTTACTTTGATGTGGACGTGTATGCACTGTCTGTTTTAATTGCAGCAGCTGTTGATGGTGTCTGGGTTCACTGTTCTTGATCAATACTGCACCGATTGCAAAGACTTTTGTCCCTGTCAAAGATTGACAGTGAACGTGAACCAGGCTCAAAACTAACAGAGTTATGAACACATTTCAAATCCTAACCAACTAAATAAACTATGTTGTTTTTCCAAAAATTAACATCCACTGTGGTCTCCCAGTAGCCATAGGGTAATTGGTTTTAATAAAGACAATTTGTGTAGGGCATGTAGTAAAGTGCAGTATGGCAAGTGTTGGTGTTTTAGGGGAACTTTGACTATACTTTCCTAACTGAGGCATTTTGTTTCCTCTTCCAGGCTCAGCTCAACCAGACACTGCATCCCAGCATGGCAGAGGTTGACCAAGACCGCTCACAGAGTAGCACCCCGGTAACGGAGCTCTCCAACCGCATCCTGGACACTAGCTTTGAAGAGAAGGGGACTGGGATAGGATCTGTTAGCGGTAAAGCAGCTGGAGGAGGCATAGGTTTAGGTCCCGAGGGTGTCCTTCTCAATGGCACTCGGCCTTCACACAAGCGGCGCTCATCTGAGAGCGAGACTCGGGACACAAAGAGACAGTATTCTCTGGAGCGGAGGGACGAGTCACCGGAGAGAGCGAGAGAGCGTGAGCGACAGAGGGACAGAGAGGGCCGGGGCAGTAGTAGCAGCTGTAGATCCAAGACGCCCTCTGCTTCATCATCCCTCTCCTCCTCAGCTAAAGCAAACACAGTCGGCCCAATCATGCTGGACTCCAGTGAGGGTATCTCAGATGATGGAGAGGCAGTCAGCCCAGAAACCAACCTCCGCTGCTTGGTCAATTTCTTCAGGTAAAGGTTATAACAGTTTTAAGTGTGAAGTGAGCTTTGTAGTTGATCTTTCTCCGTGAGTGCAAGACGTGATTTAGAGCTACAACAATTCACAAATTAGTGCTTTGGTCTATCAAAAATGTCAAAATGTGATAGTTCCAGCCTCTCAAATGTGAGACTTTACTGCTTTTCTTAGTTGTACATTATAGTAAATTGAATATTATTCAGTGTTGGTTTGTTGGTCAGTTCAAACAAGACATGTGATGAAGTCACCTTGGGTTCCAGGATATTTTAATGAGCATGTTTCATTGTTTTCTCATTTTTGAGACTAAATAATAAATTGTCAAAATTATCAGCAGATAAATTGGTAAGGAAAATAATTATTAGTTGCAGCCTTTATGTGGTCTGTTAACATAGGTTCATATTGTTCCAAGTCTGTCTTAAAACTATGCACATATCTACATAAAAAGACTTGCTGTAATTGTTCATCCTTTCCATACTGACTGTGAAGTGTGAACACATAGGTACCTTCATGATGTAATTTCAATCTAAAAGATGGGAGTAAAAATCTGCAGCTCTTTGTACAAGCTTTCTTTTGTGTTTCGCCGTACAGTGTTTCCTTGCTGCGTGGCAGTGGTGCGATAGAAACCAAAAAAGGGAATTTTGTACTAAAAAGGCTGTAGTTTTGGAAAATACAAAGACAAAGTCTCCTATCTCTTACATTAGTATTGGTATAAGGGAGGGATCTAGTCACAGCCAGTATGGGCAGGAGAAACAATAGCCCCTGTAATGTACATACATAACCCATTTTTTCAATACGTCTCATACTTCAAATTGAAACTCTATTAAAACTTATTTTCTACAGAACAATGGGTTACCAGCAGGAAGTGGTAGAGCGTGTTGTCAAGGAGACAGGACAGACAGAAGATACCTTCCTCGTCCTGGAGAAGATTGTTGAGGAAACCAAGCGTTGTGAAGAGGGGTCAAAAGGAGGCGAAAAAGAGAGACGGCCGAACTCTATGCGTGCCCCAGACACTCCCTCCTCATCATCATCCTCCTCTACAGTTTCTCGACTCAAAGAGAAGGGGCGCGAGCTGAGCAGAGTGTTGGTAGACCCAGGCAGGTCTAAAGAGAACATTAAGCCCAACCAGCATGGAAGCAGTAGCAATGGGTTGGGGCACCGGCGGCAGTGCAGCGGCAGCGAAACAAGCACTCAACAGGTATTCTACAAAGACTGTGGTCTCTCAGTTTGATAAAACCGCAATTTTTTCTCATTTAATCTCCCATCTTATACTCTGATCTCTCCATCTCTTCAAGTCAAATCATTTCCAACAAATTGCTTCATATGATATAACTCCTCTTACTGGGTCCATTTGCTGTTCATCTCATGTATTTTAAAGCTTGATAAAGATGTGATTTTGAAATTATGTGGTTAATTTGTTGATGTGCTAAATCTGATTTCAGGCAATCACTATCAAGAGGAGCTCCAGTGCTCAAGGAGGAGCAGGAAACTACGAGGTTATTACCATTGATGATGACGATGATGTCATCCCCACGGATACCAAAACAGCAGATAGTAGGATGTCCCGGATGATGACGGTGGCACACCTCGACACCCACTCGGGATCCAGAACAGACTACCTAGCACGTGGAGGGGGCAGCGTCTCACAGAGAGACTACCTGTCGAGGGGCGGGACTCAGACTTTAGGAGGATCAGTCAAAGTTGAGAGTGTGACAGCTCTGCGCAGCACTCCTCAGTGGCTGACTGCCACCACTACCTCCTTGGCTTCGAACCCCAGTGTAGGTATTATAGGTATTATTATTCTAGTTTCATACAAGAAGGCTGTTTTCACATTCATCTGCTGAACAGGGAAAGTCTCTCTGTGCTTACATGAAATGAGAGTAACACATGTACACAATGACATCACAACTAGTTTAGAGTGTGATGTGGAAACTTAAAATCCCCAGTGACCAAATACTAAGAACGGATTTTTTGTGAAATAGGAAACATCTTGTGTCCAGTGGTTAAACTTTAAAATGAACAATATTTACATATATAAAGTTTTTTTTTCACAAGTGACAAGGAGGATGTTGTTTTAAGAAAGCGGTTTTTGGTGTAAAACAAATATATATCTCACACAATATTATTCAAAGAAGGGCATTTTTTATGTCTTGAAAATGTCTGGAATATGTCTTTATTGCTAGTTTTCTTTGCACTGTGATGCAGTGTTGGGGTTAGTCTCCCAGGGCTCCTGCTAGATTTGGGGATTTTTTGAAAATCCTGGGAGAGTCAGGGAATTGTCAGAGCAGTGGTCATAGAATTAATAAACAATTAGTCACTATTGCTACTGATGAATCATTTTTGGTTGCTGACTTGACGTTTAGAGAATTTGTTTTACTTCTGGATGCAACTCATGGATAATGACTCATCGTAAGACAGTTTTTATATTAATTGTGTTTGAAACAAAAGAGCAGGAAATGAGCTGTGATCTTAAACGAGCCCACACACGACGAGGGCTTAAACATGTGTTATTCTGTTTCTTGTTATGAATCACTTCTTGGTCTCTCTGCTAATTTACAACTCTTTCCCTTTTATTTTCCCCCTTAGTCAGCTCAGCCCATCAGCCGACCCTCAGCTTCTCCCTATCAGACCATTGGCCACATGGGGTTTCATGGGGTTGGAGCCAGGACTCCTCCTGCAAATGACCCTCCCGCACCACCAGTAACTGGTTTGGCTCGTTTCCATCAGTCACTGAGGACTCCCTACACTCTGAAGCTGCCAAATGAGCCAGGACGTCCAGACCTCAGACACATTATCATAGATGGCAGCAACGTGGCAATGGCGTGAGTCTATATACATACACACACACACACACACACACACATACACACACAGATAAACCCAGAAACTCTATACTGGCATGAAGCAGAATGAGTGCAGGCATGCATGTAAAATAAGGACATTTAAATCTGAAATGGCTTTTTCATGCCAGGCAGTTGTACACGCAAATTATTCTTAAGAAATTTAAAGAAATCATTTTAAGATATGTATGTAAAAGAAATTAGGTCCACCTTTATTGTAGATTCCAATATAGCATTATTTTCAGCAAGTTAGAATCAAGCATATGTGCAAATAATGTCTCTCTCATCTCTGCACTTGGGCTCTTATCGCACATCTTGATCAGGTGTGACAAAGGATTTGAAAGTGAACAAAACAAATTTGAGTGTTACTCAGTCTGCAGGTTGACCTTTGGTAGTACACATGCATGAATTTGAAAGAGCCGAATCAGATTTTATTATTACTATGCCTATTGGTATTGTATGAGGCATTACTTTTAAAAATTATTTCCATTCATGAATATTTTTCAGATACTGGTTCTAATCATTTTCTGTGTTTAAAAATTGGTCCAAAAATGCAAACAGGAGGAATAAGGAAACCGTACATCTGTTTCAAAAACTCACATTAGAAATAGAAGTAAAAGTGAAGCTAACACGGCCACAATGATATGTAGCTAGTAACTTTTCAAGCAATCCCCCCCCCCCAATTCTGTCATAATGGCATAAAGACTAGATCCTTTACAGACAAACTGAATCTCATTTTAGTCATTTAGTATCCATGCATTTAGATTTTTAAGATGATGCAAACACTGCTCTGTGTCTCCATGTGGTGATTAAAAAATGTCACTGTCCCAGCTTTTATTTTGAAAGCAGAAGGAATGGTATTGCAGGATGACCCTTCATCTCCAGGTCAGGTGATGTTCTGCTCTTAGTTTGAGTTTTTACTCAGAGGATTCAGACTGCCAAAAGTGAGCATGAGCAGCTTTGATCATTACGAGCGTGAAATAGTTTTTTCTGGCTCAAAAGTAGTTACGCTATTATGGGCTGCTAGATGGATTTTTTTGTTTATTTTTGTCAAGTGTCTGCAGAGCACATAATATTAGTTCAGCTTAGAAGATGTTGTTGTCATTTCTTTCAGACTCCATTTCCTTCATTGATGGCACAATGTAGTATAGTGTGAAATGAAAACAATTGCAGTGGATCAGGTGTGGAAAGTTTACATTCAGCAATATATAATGAAATTTTGCATTTTTGCATCACAGCGGTTTGAAATTGTTTTAAAATTTTGTGCTACCTGTTCGAAAAGCAGGATCAGTAGGAAACAGGCCCAGTGAAATAGTCTACCACTGAATCTCTGGTTCAGTATCTACATGCTAAACATATGATGGCCCTAGCAGTGGTGAATGCAGTCACAGACCACAAGACAGGTGTAGGCCTAGGTTTACTGGCACTTGTTAATAAGGCTTCAAGTAAAACCAGTGAACTAGTTTTGACTGGGATGATTTTAGCTTTTATGAAATGTTTTAGGTGAATCACCCATTCATTCCTCTGAACACTATAAAAACAAAATACTAGGTAAAAGCGTAATATGTATGTCAGTAGAAATCACAGCACATTCTTCCGACTCTGATTCAGCATTTCTTACTGGTATGAGTGTAAAAACAGAGGGTTGTAGCTTCTGTGATGACAATTGCAATATGTCTCTTGAATGGTGTCATTTCCCACACCTGTAGCACACATATCACGTTTTTTTCCTTTTACATGTGAAGCCATCACCCTTCCCATCAGTATCACCATCATCAGCAGTCATGGTTACACATACACACTCATACACTCTCAAACTAAACAAACCATATGTTACAGTGCGTAGGTCGCAGCTACAACCCTTATTATGTGGGTGCACCAAAACCTAGCCCACACGTTCACATAATGTTGTTACTCATCACCTTTGTGTGTGTGCATGGCAGAGCGAAAGCAACATGATATTGATACATGGGGGTGTAGTACGGGGGTGTTTTTGAGAAGAAAGGCCTTTTCTAGTAAAAATCACTATGTTCATAGTTTCTGTATAGAGAAATTGTGCAACAAAGAAAGACTTTGTGGGTCTGTGTGTATTACACAAGGAAGGATGGAGCTGTTCTGAGGCTCATTATTTCATCACAGTCTTCATCCCAAATGACCTTGTCTTGACTTCTCACTTTTGCAACCACTTCCTTTCACGTTCTGTGTCCCACCCACTCTCCCTCCCTCTTCCCTTTCGTCCTGCCTCCTTCTTTACCAGAAGTGTGCTTAACCAAAAAAAGCATGGGTCACTTCTGGCTCGACTTTTGTCATATGGGATGAATGACTATTTTGAAAAAAGATTTCATCATTATTGTATTTCTTAAGTAATGCAAAGTGAAACAGTTACAAGCCTTGATAGTCTGTAAAACCACAGTACTCAACTTTCCGTACTGTGTAAAAGTACAGACAAGACAACAAACTGTTGTTAACATTTTCATGGGTCTGTAAATAAGATTTTGTTGTCTTTTTCTTTATTTGAATCAAAAATGGCCACACCTGCCTTAAGTAAATGTTGACGTTCCCACTGCAGGTTTGACGATCAGGATATGCCCTGATCTCAGCGGAGGTTGTTAGGATATGTAAAGTTATTCTAATGTGCTGTGCGATGTTTTCCCTCATCAGGTTATGTCCAGGTTTCCACAGAGATTTCATTGGTTGCATAATCTCCCCCTGCTATGATGTCATTCATCACTTTCTCTCTCAACAGTCAGTGGAACTTCCCCCAAGTTTGCATTGCAGCTCTGACCCACAAGATGAAAATGATCTTGTTCTGTAGTGTGTCTGTGCTTGTTCTTGACTGTGGGTCTGCGTGTGCCTTTTCTACTTTGTGTTTGTGCGTCTGTGTATGCAATGCCATGTCACAGAAAACAAGTTTGTTATCAGTTGTGTGCACTGCGCACATACTTGGACAGTGAGTGTGAAACACATCTGCACTTTTACACAGTGTGTTTACACTTCAGTGCTATCACCATCAAATGCTGAATTCAGGTCAGACACTTGAGCCTCAGCAATATCAGACTTCATAACGGAAAGTTTTCAGTGACTTCCACAGTTCTCCTTTTGCTTTCTCATGATCATGAAGTATGCACTGCAACTTATTATCAATGATAATGTTGTCAGTGTTTTAATATGGATTAATGGGGGCAGTACTGCACTGTTTGTACACTGTTCTACTTCATCCACATTCAGCTGTAGCTGTAGCTAAACAGAATAGCTTCAGCTTGATGCATCATTATTTGCACCAGTGTTTTGTTTGTTTGTTTTGTTTTGTTTTATTTACATCACTTTGCTAAATATTTGCATCACACCCACTGTGCAGTGTTACAAGCAGCTACCCAGGCTGGTAGCTGGCACATCTCTGCTTTACCACAGCTCATGTGGGGCCAGATCGTCAAACAAGATAATAATACAGCACACGAGGAAGTAACTATCACAGATATAACTGACAGAAATTCATATGATGAGGAAGAAGAAAGAAAAGTGAACAGAGGCTTCATTCATTTAGAACGGTTATTAGTTTTTTTCTTCAAGAGCTCCAGCTGTCAAAATTCTCTTCTAGAAATAATTTGACATTGTTGTGGCATTAGGTTGTTTGTCACAATGAAAATGTGAAATTCTTAAGAAAAAAGACATCTATGTTTTCTTGCTAGTAAATGGCTTGAACAATGATTAGAAAAACATCATGTATTACAATGTTTATTACAGATTTGACACACCGTCACACCTTAAAATAATCCTGTCCAGAAGTAAATTACCCCAGTGTAAAAACAGGTTGAGTGATTATCACTATTAAAAAGTCTGACGTCGGTTCTACATCTGTTTCGCCTGTGGTGATAATCTTGAGGTTTACTTATGCAGCAGAGTTTCCTTTAACGTATACAACTGAAACCGCCAAATAAAGTACCCAAATGCACTAATAAAAATAAATGCCCCCAAAAAATCCATTTCAAAATAAAACATTTCCGGATGGTGTTTTGAGTCTGCAGCTGGCAGCAGCAAGCAGCAAGAGCAACCGGCCTCACCGAGCAGGAAGCTGGCTGCTCTAAGGGAGTTTCTCATCTCTGTTGGAGTTTGTTGTTTGTGTTGTTCTGTGGTTTTCTGCTCTAGCTACCCATTTGTTGGATTACAGCTGTCTGACGTGCGCGTACAGACCGTTAACGTCACCACCAATAATCTGGGTCAGCTGACGGTGTGATGTGCAGTGTGTGTGATTGGCTACTGTTTTGTTTGGAGTGTTACTAAACTAATTTGCAGGTTTATCATTTCTTCTGTTGCCAGTGAAGCCATTGAAAGCCTGTTTTATGTTAAATGCTATCCTGCTAATAATTTTCTTTTTTCCAATGCTACATAAATATTTATCCACCATCATTTTATTTGAGTATCAGAGTTCAGAGTGAAATTTATGCACTGTAAAGTGCCCTCAAAAATTCCACAGTGGAACAAAAAAGTAATGTCTGTGGCATGTACACTACTTTCTTTTAACAATCCCACAGTGTAATGTGTTGCATGTTTTAGATGCAAAAAACTCCACTGTACAATACCACAGCTGTTAGTGACAGGGTTGGGGTTTCATAGCATTTTAGCAAATCAAAATCCAGCATCAAATCAAGTTACAGGACCTAAATTCTTTAAAATCTCTGAACAAATTTCATCAGTTGCAAATAACTCAAATGATTAAAAAAAAAAAAAAAAAAGAAAAGAAACTACAACCAAAGATTCAGTTTAGATCTGTGATCAGCTGTTGCTGGACTAGAAGCCAGAAGTTTTACTAAATTAATCAACACCGACATGAAATTAGCCTATTTAATTTTCATAACTTGTAGCTTCATCCTGAACATGAGATGAGCAGCTGAAGATATGAAGTGTTGACGTTTGCTCCTGATTTTTCGCAAATGTCTTGATCCAAATAATGGAGGTCCTGAGTGATGTATCTTTTCATTCACAGTCTTTTGTAGAGTACAGTCAGTTAACACATTAACCAACAGACAAAAAAGTGAGTGTAGCCGTTACAGAATTAACATTTAATTAGTTACAGCTGCTAATCCACTGCTAGTGACGTTGGTCATTTATCCAGTGAAAGTGATAGTTAGCGCTGTCTATGAATGAGAAGTGTCACCTGCATATAACATGGGTCTTTGCTTATAAAAAGGAGAGGTGAAGGGTTCAATAAAAGATTCATTAGCATCAAAGCTCAACAAATCCAGGTATTTTGTCAACCTGGAGCTGGATCCAAAATGGAACCAGCCATTGAAACAACACTAATGCTGTCAAATGTATTTTTTATTTGTCTGGTCACACCATGTCGTTCCTCTTCTCTAGTCACGGCCTTCATCGGTTCTTCTCCTGTCGAGGCATAGCACTGGCAGTGGAGACGTTTTGGAGGCGGGGCCACAGGGAAATCACAGTATTTGTTCCTCAATGGCGTCAGAAGAGAGATCGACTCACGACAGGTACACATGCTGCAGATGTTAATTATTATCAAAGTCATAAGTTTTTAATAGTTTTGGCTCTGTCCTGAAGCACATTATATCTCAACTTTGGCTTTAAGACTGTTTGGGAATGTATGAGAAGGATGTCCTACTTTTTATATACAACGTTAAATCAACGTCAAAAGTTTTAAAAACATTTAAACCTCAGAATCACATCCAGGGTCCATGTGTTTGTGTGTGTGCATGTGTGCGTTTGTGTTCCTTGGCTATGGCACTTCTTTCTCATGTAATATTAATGTAATTGTTCTTACAGAGCAACATTTTTTAAACCAGCTAGAGGACCTGAGGCTGCTGTCCTTCACTCCCTCCAGAGAGGTCTGTGGCCAGAGGATATCCTCACATGATGACAGGTACACACATGCACACAGGTACACAGCCACGGGCTTAATCCAGTTTGCAGACCAGCAGGGGAACACCAAAGCCACCAAAGCCCACACAAATATTTCACAGTGTCATCTTCTTTCACCCTGTCCAGCACCAACTATAGTCACACTGTATTTTCTTTCAGAGATGAATAAGCACACTTACTTGAGGACAGATCTAATAGATGTCTGGTTAACATAAAAATTGTATATTGTGATTTAAAATACTGAAATACTTTTGTAATTTTTGCACAAGTATGTAGGCTAGATGGTGAGTTTTTCAAAGCCAAATCACTGTGAAGGGTAGTAATGAACAAACTTAAAAACTCATCTTGACTCAGCATGCAAGGTGTTCCTCATGGATGATGGATTCCCCATTGTGGACTTTGGCTGCCAAGCTGGGAACAAACATATGACCTTTTAATACCAGGAAAATCCTGAGTATCTAATCCACACACTCTTTATTTCTCTCTCTCTCTCTCGTCAGGTTTCTGCTCCACCTTGCAGAAAAAACAGATGGGATTATTGTAACCAATGATAACCTGAGGGACTTTGTTGACACCTCAGACACCTGGCGCAAGATCATTCAAGAGAGGTGATTGCGTGTTAAGTATACACAGCTCAGTTAGTCATTCAGTTATACAGTCCATTACCCAACATGATACTGGAAAGTCCACCAAGAGAGCCTGCCAGCAATGATCAGTGCCAACCCTTTATTTTTTATTCACTGCTGGTTTATGTACAACATTTCCCAACAATCTCAAAGTGCTAAAAAGGAAAAACAAACAGAACCTTAAGAGCAAATTAATGTTCATAAGGAAACACCAGTTACACCAGAATCACTGTACACCTAATGCTAGTAAAAAGAAAATGGATTTATTTACAATTTACAATTTACAATTTATATTATTGTTTGAGTCATAATAAAAAATTACATTACAGTATTCTATATTTATACATTATATATTATGTTATTACTATTTTTAAAAAATCTGTTTTTGATGCAAATAAAACTTAAATTGCAATGTTTTGCAGTTTAAGCAGGTTCATTTTGATTTTAATATTTAATATTTTATGAGACTTCAATATTGGTAGTTGAGTTGATTTATTTGAGCTGTGGCTTTAGTTATACAGGTGAATGTATATGGAAGGGTCTTGACAGGTACTGATCATTTTTTGTCCAATATAAAATATTTGATAAAATACTTTGGTACATGGAATAACATCATCATCTTGATTATATTAATGAAGAGTGTTTGGATTATTGCCTTACAAAGCTTTCTTAATTAAAAACATACACAGCTACAGTATGTAATACACTGCACCACCAGACACAGAGTGAATATAGGCAAAAGGGAGACTTTTCTGTGAGATTGTGTCGCCCTCCGTTGGTTGTTATGCAACTCATCACACAAACACAAATCCCATTTATACAGGAAACCAGCATCTGACGGCTGTCCCCCATGTTGCTGTTACAGATTAATTCCTTGCTGTCACTGTTAACATAGGCTACTGTCCCTCAGTCTCTGTCTCTTTATCTTGTCATTGTTTTAGACTAGTCTGAGTAGTTGGATAACATACATCCACTTCAGACCACTGTGTCAAATCTGAAGAAATTTTTAGTTGCTGTGATTCAGTAGTTCTGTCCAGCAGGATCTCATGGTGTTTTGTTATGATTGTAGCTTCTCTGAACTGCAAAGCAATTTGCAGCTTTTTATGTGTGATTTTTTAAATTGAAGAAATGTTAAAATTGCAATTACAAATTGTAAAGTGCAGCTGTTGATAGAATTCACCATGAATCCCAATGTGTAGCTAATTTGCCGCTAAGATTAATGCTTTACATACTTAGTTTTAACTTGCTGAAAAAATACTTTAAAAAGATCAAATATATACTGTAGGTTCAGAACTTACATACTGTACTTTCAGCACACTGGTATTAATTCAAACGGTAAATGTGAGCAGTAAATGAACATTCATGTATCAGCTGATAGCTGGCTGTTCAATCATCTTGATTGACTTTTTTCCCCCTGAGTTAAGCCACTTGGGTACTATACAGATATTCTAAATCAAATGCTTACTTGTATGTACTATGTTACTGTATGATACATTTATATGTTATGTTAAGCACTGCCTGACAAGACATGTTTAGGCAAAACAAATACTGTAGCTGTTAATATGCTTGAGCTCCTATCAGAGGTTCTGTTAAGCACTGAAATGTAGCAAATGGTAAAACCTTTTTTGCATTTCCACTGTTTGTATTGTGTTGAATTTTTTTCAAATTTCTGAATTAGTCGTGTTTGTTTCCTTGTGACTGACAGGTTGCTTCAGTTTACTTTTGTGGAGGACCACTTCATGATCCCTGATGACCCTCTTGGAAAAGATGGCCCTCACCTGGACGTCTTCCTGCGAAAAGAGAACAGGTGTGTGAGGGTTAGGGCACAGAAGAAACCTGTGATCTCTGTCCTTTTTATGATTGGAATAACATGTAAATACTTATCTTTAAGCCTTCCCTATCATGATTTACAAATGTTGAACTGTTGTTGGGGCTTGTGTTCTTCCTGTCAGAAGGACTGCAGTCACTCCTCCCCCTCTGAGACCCCCAGACTTCCGGCCGTCCTCTCAGCAGCAGCAGCAGCAGCAGCAGCAGCAGCAGCCAGTTTATGTCCAGGCTCTGCACTCTGCTCCTCGGACCCCCTCCTCCACACCCAGGCCCCCTCCCTCCCTGATGCCCCACTCCACAGTGCACTGGCCCCATTCCGGTCCTCCTGAATGGCACCCGCCCCGCCGGTCCCCCTCCCCCTCACCCTCACCTCCACCCCAGCGATCACCGGGGGAGACATCAGAGCTGAAGAAAAAGCTGTACGATATCTTCCCAGACCAGAAACAGCGGATCGACCGCATCCTCAGCGACAACCCGTACATGAGAGACCTGAACGCCCTGTCGGGGCTGCTGCTGGGATAAATAACTGACTCTGCTATGAGAATCAGCAGACACATACCAACACACAATAAATACACACACCTGCAAGAATATACATACGTGTCAGCATAAATATAATTTATTTTACCATCTCTTCCAGCCTGGAGGATATGGAAATTTTTTCATTATTATTATTTTACATTAAGACTGATCATCAAACTAGCTGCTATTGGCAAGAAGTATTTTTGGGGATGATTTCCTATTTCTCTCTCCCTCCTTTGCTTTCAAATTAACGTGAACAATTGGGAATCAGAAGTGTTAAAAAATTGCCATAGTTGTCAAGCAGCAAAGTATATATTGTTCAGATTGTAATAAATCATTGCAGTCCCTGGACAAGAGTCCAGAGGTTCCATGAAGGTGGAACTAGCACTGGAAGAAAATGTTTTGGACCAAAGACGGAGAACTGGTCTCATAGGATAGTGGCTCCAGCTCAGCACATGATGGGTTTCTTCTCCAAAACCGTGTTTACCATCAGACTTGGAACACCTCTCACAAACTCTGAGCTTTTTCTCGACAAGATTATTGACACTGGCAGGTTTTGCATGTTTTCACATTTTCAACATACAACTTACTCACTTGTAATTTTCTGGAACAGAATTAGTTCACTGGCAGCACCAGGGTATTGAACTTGGCACCTGGTAGTCATTCAACATCAGCAAGGAAAAGTCTAAAAGTACCACACTTTAACTTAATTTCCCTGACAATGCACTTGTAGGAGATTAGTTTAATGAAGACAGCTGAGTATGTCAGGAAGCATGATGACATCATTAGCATCAAAGAATTGTTACTTTTAAGGTTGGATAGAAATGCCAGAAAGGCATAGTTGAGACAGTACAGACAACTTGAATTTTTAAAACAGGACAATTCCATATAAGCTTATTAAAGAAACATTTTGAGGCTGTATGGGTTGGCAGTCATTACAAGTTTGTTTTCTTTAATTTCACATATAGCTCTCTACGTATAAATCCAAGTTGAGCTCATCTCGTTTATCCATCTGTTTCTTAAACTACAGCAGCACTGCCCATCTTCTGTCCCCTAAAAATGAACCTGTAGTTCAGATGATGCTTTTATACACTACCAGTTTTTCCTGCAAGGTCAGTGCAATAATAACTGGCAGAAAAGTTGTTGTTGTTTTTTTTAAGGGACCATTTTTTTCTCGGTAAGCAATTTTGTTTTTTAAATTGTTCCCATAGATCATACGTTGCTCAAGAATAAAAAAAATTCAGGAAGAAATTATCATAAATTTGAGTATCATCACTATGACAAAAACCTCCAAGTCCATATTATCTTTCATTAGAGACATATTTTCTTGTGGGCTTGTGTTGCTTCTCAAACCTAATGTTTAATGCTGTGAAAGAACTCCGATGCTGAACCTGAAGTTGCTGCTCTGATAATTTGTTCAAAGTTGCTTCAACAAGAATTTGAAATATGGTGGAATTTGTTCCAGACTAAGTTGTTCCAGTTAGATACACTATCAAACAGTGTTTTCAGGAGGATACAGTTACTAGTTTATCAGCATTTTGTTTTGAAAAGCTTTGCGGGTTATCAGTCTGGTTCTTTAGGCAATACATATGTCACACTACAAGAGTTTGAATTTAACCTTTGTTGCTTGAATTAAATGATCCATTTACATTTGAATTCACACCCTTTGAGTTAGCCCACCATTTTTCTTTTTCAAAAACCCCCCAATTTACTTACATTTGTAATTAATGTTTCATAGCTGTATTTAATGCACTGAAGGTAAGTAATGATATAGTAAGTAAAACAAGGTTTCATTGACAAATCTTCAGAAAGCTTGTAGTGTTTTTTTTACCCTCATACACCCAGAGAATGTGGGCCGCAGCTTGCATATTTGATGTGCATCTGAGTTTTGTAAAATACAAACACTTTATCTCCTTGTAAGAAAAGAATCTCTGCACAAAATCTTTACAAGGTGTTAAAAAATAAGTTTTGTTCGTACTTGCTATGTTCTTGTTGTAAGGATTACTGAAGGACGTTTATTCTCTTTTGTTGTATTATAATTCTTTGGTGTATATTGATTTCTTTTTTGTAAATACAAGCATTTTTGGCTACAGTGCACATATGGTTTTATGTATGTGAAAAAAAACAAAATAAAATGCAGCAAGTCCCCATAAAACTTTATTTGCATGGTTGTATAGTGCTTACCATTTATTCTCCTGTTCTATCACCTATAGCATTTCAAATTATTTCTTATTTAATTTAATTTTTCAGGGACAACATTATTGTCATGGCCAAAAGTTTTGTATAAAGTATTAAAAGGAACAGTTTGACATTTTGGGAAATGTGCTCATGTGCTTTTTTCGCAAGAATTAGATGTTAGAAGGTATTCCAATCATTGCCTGTATGCCTAACGTTACAGCCAGCAGCCAGTTAGCTTAGATCCAGGAAACTACTGTTCCTGGTCAAGAAATAGTCCAGCACATAACCTGTAATAAGAGTCATTTTTACGCTTCAGTTTTGTACAGGTTACATAAACAAGACGTAACATGTTAATTAGTGAGCTTTAATGTAATTTTGTCACCTGTAGACAGAGCCAAGCTAGCAGTTTCCCTGCTTTCCAGTCTTAATGCTAAGCTAAGCTAACTGACTTTAGGCTGTAGCTTCATATTTGGCATACATGGCAGTGGGATCAATCTTTTCAGCATTACCATTATATAACTATGTTATTAACAGTATGTCCAATACTTTGTTCTAGACTACACCACTGGAAATGGCAACTAATCAGTATTTGGCCTGATGAACAGGATTTAAGATTTTACCAGTGTGCATAACACAAGCTATAGCTGCCCAGAAACTTGTCATAGCTTTGGTCTTAATGGTTCACTTATGGTGCTTACCACTGATGGTAATCTTTCAAATGCGCAAAAGCCAATTTGCCTTAAAAACAATCATGACTGCTTCATAGGCCTGACCACTCTCTGTGACATCCCCAACCTTGCTGTTGCTTTGCATGTGTTCTCACATTGCACACCCATTTCCACCTCTGCCAGTTATTCAGTAGGGGTCAGTGTTTGTTAAACTATGACTACTAGAGCAATAATTCTCATCAGATCATCATGCAACCTGCAGAAGTTTCAACTTTCGGCTTCACCAGATGTCACATACTGTGTACACCATCTGTGACAACACATTTGATAAACTTGAATAGTGCATGGAAATGACAAATTGTAGTGCCTCAAAAGATATTGGAACACCATGTAATGTCACCACACTGCCATTATATCCCAGCAGGCATTTGAAAATAGCATTACTACATCACTTTTCACTGCAAAAGAAAACACAGGGATGGATAATTCAGACTCTAAACTGACCAATATTCATTTGCCAATGCAGTGCATCTCATTAAGTATGGGGGAAAAAAACTGTGGTATCATACAAAGTCAAAATGTAACTACTACGATAAATAATATTTTTAGTTACATAATTGATATGCAGTGTAAATATATATGTAATATGTTTTATACTTTTACTATAACCACATAACTATTCCAGTTGTTAAAAAGATTTTAAATCTAATTTATTTTACTCCTTGTCTTTTAGTCCAAGGCATTTTTTTTTCCTAAGAAGAATCATGGTGTCTGCAAACTTATAATTAGCATTAGCTAGCTAACTTTGTCACTGTTCCCCTAAAATGAAAAGCTTTTTTAATCAACTGATAAAAGGTCAAAGAAAAAGTGTAAAAATTTCTTTTATATATATTTAATTAGCAATATTATGTGTTGGTGCATTCAGTTATATTTTTGACTTGCCTAATAAATTTATACAACATTTTGTCACTTTTGGGGCCTCATAGTAAGAGGACCATGGGAGTAAGCTAACTGACTGACAGGTTGTGTATTTAAATCTAGAGGTTGGTTTGTTGTAATAAAGACTGTATGTTAGTCATTTAAAAGACAGATTTTTCATTTTATCTATTTTGTCTCCAAATCTACAGTCAGCCATCTCTTTTAAGCTTTTTCATGCATTTTTCAATGAAATTTATTATGCTGACACATCTTTGTATGCAGTGTTATGCAGTGTCAGTTCTATTAAAGCACACTGCTTTCAATCAGTTGCAGTTACAGTGTGCTAAGAGTAGAGGGTGATGTTTCTTTACAAACTAAAATCCTTCTGAATAAATAAAGTTTTGTGTCTTCCTCTGTTGAGTTTCTTCCACGAGGGCTATCTTTTTATAGGGTACAGGGGTAATCCCTTTAGTCTGGCAAAGAGAACTTCACTAATACAGTGATTCTCACAATTTCAAATGAGGCCGTTTATTTTGTCCTCGAGTACTATTTGTCCCAAGCACAAACTATGTGTGATATATATTGTATTAAAATTGTCTAATCTAGTCAAATGTAGTTAGAAGAGCTCAGGATAAGTCACACAGAATTTAATTTTGTGACCAATTTCTGTCTCTGTGCCTAGAGCCTGTAATAAAAATTTAATGGATGAATGGATGGGTCGACAAATCACAGGACACAGGAGGCTGCTATTTGTTTCCTGTGTGAAACTAATAATCAGTGTTGTTTCTTTTTTCCATGACCGTTACACAACCTTAACAATGTGTTCATTATTTTTGTCATAACGATAAAGGTCTAGTACGTCTGTACCTGGTACACTCCTGTGGGATTATATTCATGTAACTATGATAGTGAAGGTCTGGGATGCCTCCTGCTGGTACACTCCTGTGGATCATATCTGATGGTAAGGACAAATGATATACAGTGTCATTTAGGTTGGAGGCCTTATTGACTGCTTTGTGAACAAAATGAATATAGCTTTTTCATGCACAGCCCATACACCAAATATTTACTTATAGTGTATTCACAGTTTTGATATTTTGTCACCTCCATCAAATGTTCAAGCTCAGTATGTAATACGCCCGAAAAAAAATACTTCTCATCAAAATATATCAAAGTACAACAATACATGGCAAATTGAAGTGTTTTTCTTTCAGTTCCATCTATACAACGTCTCATAAAATGAAAAAAGGGGGGACGCTATAAAAAGGCTAATTATTGCCAACATTTTAGCTAATCATTGCCAACATAAACAAACTTTAGCCACATTTTGCTCATTTTTTGGCATACCAGAGTCACCAAGCCTCTGACAGGATGATAGCTGTGCATGATATGGGGCAATAAATATGGCAGGCCTGAAAGTTGTTACCCTCGATTTAATACACAAACACTAACATCGGGTGAAAATCACCCGAACACGTGCCTGTAGAAAAAACCAGGAATGGGAGCAGGGAAACACACCTACCTTCAATAATGTCAGTGAGCACCCTGAAGCTACCCAAGGACCCACACAACTCAGACAGCAGCAACACAATGAAATTCATGTGAAAACAATCGCATGGGAGAAAATCACCTGACGTTATTGTTCTAGGGTTAAGGTAAAAAAAAAAAAAAAAAAGATTGATGTTGCAATTATTCTAATAATTTTTTGAACATACAGCAGTGGGGGTCTCTCAGATCTCAAACAATGAAGAAGTCAATGTCAACAAAACACAAGGGTTAAGTCCTGGTCAAGTCTTGCAAAAAAAAAAAAAAAGAAAGAAAGAAAAGAAAAGAAAAGAAAACATGCAGGAAGTATCTAAATCAGTGATTCAGGTTTTGATGAGTCCCCATGGCACCAGCTTTGATTTTTAATTATTAATATATTCATGTGGTTCGTTTTCACATTGATCCCAGATGATAAATGTTCAACAGCAGAAGGAGGTGAGAAAACTTATTTCATTGATTCGATCCACTCAGTCACTGTTACTTTCATTCACAACTTCATTGTTTTGCCGCCATATTTAAAATGGTAATGCCCTTTCCAAATGCCTTTAACTGTAAAATATTCAAGCTGGTCCAACTAATAAACATAAATTCATTAAACTTTAGATGTTCAGTTGAATCAGTCACACTAACAAACATTCCAGACAGATTCCCATTTCCATGAAAAACGGCTCCTGTTTTATTTTAGCATTGCAATTTTCCATAATGTATGTTTTCATTAAAACTACAAAAAAGAAGAGTCTGGAGAGTTCTTCAACAATAAAGTAGAGTCCGTTAATATGCTAACAGAGACATTTGGGAGGAGACAGACCACTAACAGTAATGCCCAAGATGGAGGTGACACATGTCCCTCCCTTCCCCTGAAACCGCCAGTTGTCTGCCGAACCAGGAAACATATCAAGCCAACATTGAGCCACATATCAAGTCATGTTGTTGCACTGATACAACATGTGTCATGTATCAACATGTCTGCGCGTAGAATCAGTATGACGTGGAAAAAGGCATTAAAAATCATTTATTATTATTTTTGGACAAAGTCAAAAAACTTTTTAAATTTTTTTTTTTTTTTTTTTAAATCAGATTTGACCGGTGATTCTTGTTGGCCTGAAATAACTGCCCAGGGTGTTGCCAAGATGGCTGCCAACTGGCAAGATTTGCCCAGAAGGATTTTGATGCTAATCGTGCTTCTTACTTGAATGAGTTGAGTGAACTCTCAGCACTGTGGTCAAGTCAGGTGAACTCATGATTATAAGTTCTGAAGTGGTCTAAAAATAAAAACTTGAAATTTTAGGTTGGATTACTCTAAATTCATAAAAAAAACAAAAAACAAAGTTACATTAAGTTAATGAGAAAATATTAGTTGATTCCAATTATTTTCAGTAAGATGTTTCACAATGAACACATTGATGAAATACACATATTTTCACTGACAGAATTTTTCCTGATTAAATCAGGACTGAGTGGGTGTGTACAGACCATGACTGAATGACTCTCCTGTTAAGTTTGTTGCACCTGTTCGGTTAGGATAACCTTGACTTATTCTTTTTTGTACGCAGAGTTTGGTGACCTAACACTCAGCTCCACCCAAATTAAACCTGAGCAGAACCAGAATAACTGAATGTATCTGTTTGGTGTGAAGGGCCTAATTGGTATTCCTCTTCATTCCACCTCATTTTCAACGTCCATGAAAAATAATCCTCTCTTTGCCTTACATGTTGAAAAAAAAGGGGGGAAAAAAGAGCTTGAAGATGATATTCTCTGTTTGTAAATTTGATTTAAAAAAGAAAAAAAAACTATTAGGGTTTGGGTCAAATATCTGTGAACTGTCAAAAACCTCAGGGTCAAAGGTTGTGACCGTGCAGTATGGATGGATGCTGAAATCAATCCAGCCAGACTGAAACTTAATATTTTACTTCCTGATATTGGATATGGGGGGATTTTCAGGGGGAAGTCCCATAGGATAGGTGCAGGGGATCACACACATGCATGAGATAAACGGTTGCATAAGGAACACACTCCTTTCAGTCACTTTGCAAATGTGTGAAGTTTCAGGCTGATACCAGCTACACAGACACATGAACTTCGCTAAAATTCATGTGTATGTCAAGTCTTTTTTAGTTAGTAGTATTACATACATTTTTGTCATCTTTGGTACCAGATATAAAAACGAGAAGTTATGAAGCCCTAGGATAAAAATAAGATGGGTACCAAAGGGAAATCCATCCAGTCCGGCTACAAGTAAACACTGCTGCTGTTTGTTTGAGATCCACATTTTCATCCTATTCTTTATTTTATCTGTTTATTTATTATTTTCCAGAGAGGGCCCCAGACTCCAGAGACAAGAAACACTCATGTACAAACACGTATCAGGTGCAACATTACATAAGCAACATGCTTCTTGCAGCCTGGCTCTCATTATGCAAACACATGTGGCTTGTGTTTCAGGCAAAGTGACTTGCCAACGCTGACAGTGTGTGTGTCCACACGTTATTCCTCGACTGCAGTGGAAAGTACTCATGGAAATCATGTGCAGGTCTGCTTTAGCCAAAAAATAGCTTGAGGAGAATTCCCCGCAGGCCAGGCAGTCTAATTTAGGACAGATTGGGGTGCCTCTTGTTGCAATAAGCGGCCTTTGCATGCAAAGCATATGGCTACTCCACAACTAGTTTGGCAGTTACACGTGAGGTTCTGACCCAAAGTTTGAGAAAATCTGGATTACAGGAAGAGGAGAACAAAATATTTTTGTCTACCAGTGAATTCTTAGCACTGGATACTTAAACTACACTGCACTCTTAAATCAAGTGGTTTTGTGCAGAATCTGTATCTTGAAATCAGTTGATGGTTAACATTAACTAAAAGGTTAACTGATTGGTCAGCTAACAGTTACAGAATTACAGATTCTTGCACATACCTTATGTTAAAATTCTCATGATGAAGAAACAGGGACTGTTAAAGAATGAGAGAAATGTCGAAATAAAAGGACATCCTACCACTCACTAGCAAGTCAAAGAACATGAAATGTTCCATTTTCATATTGAACCTCTTTACCCTTTTACTTCATTTTTGATTTCACAGGATCTCAACAAAATTTGGAGGTGTTTTTATATTATAGAACAGAAACAATAAAGTGCAAGAATGAAAATTCAGCTGTTAATGGGTTGATTTGGTCTGGGTTCATGCCAGCCGCTACATTTTGTGATGCCAGTGTGCCATAATTTCTGATGTTTCTAATTTCATTTTTCTGTTTCTCTAGATTTTATCACCAAACTGACTTATCTGTCAGATGCTCTGTTTCCACAAAATAGGTCTGTTTCAGGCCCATTGGCACAGGATCTGATTGAGCCTCCCAATGTCAGTCTTGAACAGAAAATGGGGAAATAGTGGTTCCCATTATAGACTTGTGGTTTTTCCACTCTTAATGAGGCCACTCAAATCCAAAACCCTGTCTGTGCCACTGTTTCCCTGTTTTTCTGAGTCAGTCTCTATCCTTAATTGCCTTTCTTGTTGCTCTGTGGTCCTGTGTGTGTCATGCACAACCCTGTAGTCATGGACATAGACAATGCTGTTTGTGCTGCAGTTGTGCTTTGATCGCTGCCCATAGACCATAATTTAAAAGCTGGATTTCATAATCACATAATTACATTAATCCACCGTAAAGTTATTTGATGGCCAGAGGACTTAAGGCTGCACAGTAAGCCGGTGAGAGGAAATACATGACATTATACAATGTGACACAGAGTTTCTAAAAGCTTTTTAGTCAAAGACACAACATGCATCCACTCTTACTGAGTATCATTTCTCGTGTCATCATGTGGTAAACCACATGCAAAAGCCACATCATGTAACACATTTTGGACTCTGGCTCATGCTATAGGTTAATATACCAGTCTCAGAACAGTCACAGTCAAAAAAGGAAAGAAACAACACTACACTACCACTACTTTGTTTGCTTTGCTTACTGAGATTGGAAGCTCAAGCCCACTCTCAAAATATGAAGCTGGTTAGCTTAGCACAAAGACAACACGGAGAAATAGCTAACCTGCCTCTGTCTAACACCTACACATACAGATTTTACATATTAAATAAACATGGTATAATGTGTCAACTAACTTTGGGCTGCAGTTATGATTCTCTGGGCTGCATATAAGCAAACATACATTCAGAGTGTATGTGCTTCGTTTATATTTTTACACACTGCAGATATAACTTACATGTCCACTAGGAAGCATTGTCACATTCAGTAAATTACAAAGAAAATGTGGAAGAAATCAGAAAACGGAAATAGTGTCAGTGTAAACAAATCACTATATCTGTCAAACAAATGTGAAAGGATTTGGATGTCAATGTAAATGGATGGGACATTGATAAGATGGGCAATGATATAAGGTGCCATGAAGAAGAACTTATTTTCCTGTGCACTGGCATAATTATGAAAGAGTAAGTAGGAATATTTTTTCAAAATAATGAACTTTTCCTTTAAACACTTTCACTGCACAACCAGCTGTAATAGAAGTATCAGAGTAGTAACGTATTGATACTATACATATTCCCAGTCTAATCATCTGCCTCCCTCACAGTCAGATACCTATGTTTGACCTCCCCTGTCATTGCCAACATGACTTAAGAGTTTAAAGGACACTGGTTCAAAACCAGTCTAGACAGGCTGCTCCACAAGAATCTCAGCAGTAAACAAATCCTCAGTGAGGAGCCTGAGAAATCCACAGCAAAGAATTTGCATTGGTTTCAGGATAAGAACCTACTGCCAAACAGCGTTATGTCTGGAATTTGCTGATGAGAGTGCAAAAAATTCAGCCGGCTCTCAGACACCTTCTTCCTCTCCCTCACCGTTTCTTTTCTGTGAACTTTCCTCTCCACCCTCTCTGTCTTCCATACATCCATCACCACTGTCTCCTCACTTCTTTCCTCCCTTTCTCTCAAACTCTCCTCTCTGCCTCTACAGTACCTTCCTTTCTATTCCTTCCCCATTTTCTTTTTGGTCATTCTTCCACCCTTTTCTCCTTTTCACTTGGAAAAGAAAAAATAAAACAAAATGTACGTTGTTATGAGCTACCAAGAAATTCAAATTCCTCCAGCATACCAGCACAGCTTAACATTCTCTTGGGTTTGGATCTCCCCACTTCCTCTCCCTTTCCTTCCCCCAACCCCTCTCCCACATACTCCTTGCTGTTTTCTCTGTAGTTTCATTCCTGCTTTCTTTGCCATTTTCTTCTCATCATTCTAAGGAGGTGGGCTCACTTCATGACTTTCTCCAACACAGTAACATCCTCGCAATTGGACCATACAGCCAGAATCCCGATGCTTGTAATAACCTGCCCTGCCAATATTATACTTTGCACTGTAAAAAAAAGTCTTGTTTTTGTTTGTTGCTTTCTTTAACTTATAATAAACTGTAAACTGTCATACATGGCCTTGTTATATTCCTGCTGCAATCCTCCACAAAATATCCTCAGCTTGTTCAGACTATATAATAGCTACAGAATCATATTACACTAATCTGTGTCTTGTTTGTATTGCTTTCTTGGTTACCTCTCAATTTCAGATATGATTTCAAAATGTTACTGATTATGTTTAATGCCCAGATTTGCCTGGCGCAGTTACATTTCAAATCTTCCAACTCCACATTTGCAAGCTCACTCCTCTCTCAGATGCTGCCTTTCTGGTTGTTTCTGGTTGACTGAAGTGACAAAACTTTTGCCATTATTGGTGCTATATGTAAGCTTTTGCCATTGCTACAAAGCCAGTGTTAGCATTAACAGCTGTTTATGTACCAAGAGCTTGCATATACAAGACAAGAGGTTAGCGCTGCCTTCTTCATCCTCTCATGCTGGACTGAGGGTAGACTGGACACTACAGTGATTCACCATCACAAAGTTTACAAGACGGCATGGGCCGGGGTTAGCAGGTTAGCATGCTAACTTCAGTTAAAGAAAAGAAATTACAGAAATAGAAGCAAAACAGGAGTTAACATCAGCATTGCAGTCCACTAATGAAGATAGCTCTTGGCACGTAAATTAATGAAGTTTGAAGCTGAACTTGCAATCTTTCTTCTAGACTGGTAAGTAAACAGCTGGTAATGCTAATGTTGACTATGTAGCAATAGCAAAAACATACATATAGCACCTTTAAGACCCAATAATTGTAGAACTACTGGTTAGTGAAGAACCCATTTAGTTTTGTGCTAAATGCTAACATCAGCGTATCATATTAGCAATGCAAACATGAACAGAAATGAATGACCACCAAATTTCATGCCAATTTTTCCAATACTTATTGAGACATTTCACTGAAAGCCACAAATCTGTCAGTTTCATGGTAGTATTAGAGGAGAGGTCATGGATCACCAGTCATAAGGACCCTGTGTCTGGGAACCATGCATGTCTGTATTAAACTTTGTATCAATCTATTTAACAGATGTTGAGAAATATAACAGGTAAGTGAAAACTCCTGCCAGTGGTGGAGGGGATTACCAAAGTCAATTGGATTCATTCTTTGTGCAGGAATAATATCAGTATGAAACATCATGGGAATCCATCCGATATTTGTTGAGCTATATAAACACCACAAATGTCAGCCCTGTGTTGGTCATTAGGATTCATCCTCTGGGCACCACTAATGTCTGCACAAAATATATCAGATATATCAGTCTGGACCAAAGGCCACTGTGACAGCTAAAAAGGTCACAATCTCTATATGTTTTAGTATACTCACATATGATATTGTATATTATTTTTGTCTAGAGAAAGAAGTATTAATAAATCCATATGTTGGATATTGAATACAATATATTTGCAGATCATCAAAGAACATATTGTTTATATCCAGAATACTCTACATTTACTCTACATATAATAAATGTGGTTGACTTTGTACTGTATGTTCAGAGAAAGAAGTGGTTAATTTAATGCATTTAGAGAGAAAAGCTGTGGCACTCTGTACGATTACTGTAAAAGGTATTCTTCCAGTGCCTAGAGCCACTGCTCACGAGAGGACAATAGGATTACATTCACAAAAGTCTGTTCTTTCTCTCACTTTTCTTGCTGTCTAAGCCTCTCTCTCGCCCTCCCATGCGCTCAGACTGCTGCTACCCTACTGGGACAATGCACTTACATAACCAATCCTTCTCTGTAATCCCAGCCCATGCAGCCCCTCCCATCCCCACCCTACACTCCTCTCTTCTCTTCCAATCTCTCCCTCTCCTGATTGTGGCGCGCGGTGGGGGTCACGGGACTCCCTTATGTCCAGATTACAATGGAAGAAGCGACATGACCTCTTAATCTTAATCTCACCCAGTTACATGTATGCCCAGCAGCAGCAAGACTGAATCGCATGCCCTCAGTCTGAACTGCTGAAACGCTGGTTTTATATTTGGGAGTGTTTGGAAACGATCATTAGGAGAGTCACCTTAATTTGGAGATAAAATATAATGAACATAAGGTGTCATAACTGATTAAGTAGTTAGTCAGACAGGATATCCAGGGGCACTCATCTCAAGGTAATTTGACATAGCGGTTTAAATACCCAGTTTTCCTTTAACTACAGTACAACACAGGAGCAAGGGGAAATCAGCTCTGATGAAAATACTGGGTGGAATTGGAGGAGTGATAGCAAACTGAAGGGAAAGCGAAATTAAAGGTAAACAGCACTGCTGACTGCCAACCTGGTGATGTGAGTGTTGTGGGGAGGGATTATAAATGAATTTACTGATTATTATGTTTGGAGGCAGAGTTTAAAACGATATGGAAGCAGGGAATGAACCGTAAGACTTTAACGTATGCATATATGTATTCTGAAATAATTTTGTAATTTTACATTTGGACCAATTTGCACAATCCGCGATTCGTGCTGAGCGCGCTCCCGCTCCCTAACTTCAACAACTGTGCGCGCTCCGAAGCGGCTGGTACTTAACGCCTGGCGTCTCATCTCAGATCCAGGAGCAGTGCGAATGTGTTGAGCCAGCTAACGAATGAAAGACGATAAAGAGGGATCCTGTGTCTATTACCACGCCATACTCTCACCCGTTTGTCTGCGGTGAACTGAAGGATATTTCGTCTAAGGTAAACGGGTGTGCCGTGGCGAGTGAAACATCAGATTTTCGAGTGTAGTGTGTGTTGGGGAAAACAACAGCCCTGCTGTAGCAGACGTTAGCTTCCTTCGTTAGCGCGGTGCTAATGTTGGCTGTTAGCTAGTTGTGCTTGGCAAAAAGCTGGCTAGCCGTGTCGCTAGCTTGTTTGTTGTCATGACGTTTTAAAATGCACACTTGTCTATGGTGTGCAGTCGATTGGCATGCTTGGCGAGCAAACATGTTTGTTGACGTTCACTGAACAGTGCATGTAAAACGTTAGCGTTTCCTAGCTTGTTCATGTTCACACACTCGCTAAGCTAACAAGTCACCGATTTAGCTAGCTACTATGCTATGGGGCACTGCTTTACGGCAAGACAAGGCCTTGTATGTCTATTACAGTTAGCTTGGCTACGCCGTTGTCTGCCTTGCCAGACAGGGCCATTTTGCTCTCAAAGCAGGTTAGTTCAGGTCAACAGAAACCTATCGTGGCATTGTTTTGTGTAGCAGCGTTACTGGCATAACCTGGTTTTGTGACGGCTGTGGAGGAAGTGATGACTAATGTTTACTCAAAGTAATGACTGTGGCTGCTGTCAGGGATCCGCCGTGACTGCGTGAGACTGTGTGTGTTTGACTTGTCTCAAAGGGGAGGACGAGTGAATGTCAGCTTTTAGTATCCCCTTTCAGATGGCACTGATCTGCTTATTACACATATACTTCAGTATGTATTGCGAGTGCAGCAGTTGAACGGATCGCATTGATGTTAACGTGGACACCTGTAGATGTGTTATGAATGATGCTGTCAGAAAGAGGGAACCACAATGAAGACCATATTTGTTGTTTTGCCAACTATTAAGGTCTCTGCTCAGATTGAGATGGGATGGATTTAAGATGGGAATCTCTAAATAATGTACTCATGCCGAACGTAAACGGTAAATTGTCCAGGGCTTAAGTGTGCAGCATCTTTTAGTGACTTTTGGAAGTGGAAAATATTCTACTGTCATCATCAATGCAATACATTCAAAAGGTGAAAATGGTCAACTAAATGGCACAACCTGGGTTTATACGATATATATGATATCATAGGTCTGTAAGTTGTTAAACTCTTCCCTTTGGCCTGCATTAAGCTTGGAGATGATTTATTCACAGTTGTGAATACAGAATGGGGCACATTTTTTAAAATCCCAGAACCAAAAGTTTTCATAGTCTTTACACAAAGGGAAGTGTATTGCTAATGGAAGACATAGGCAGACAGGTGTTGACAAGCTTAATGCACTCTTAATGTGTGACTATATTGAAGTGGTATAGGAAATGGTTGTGAGCCTGTTTGTTAATGTTTTGAATGGCCAGAAATAACTATGTACTGTTTTCAGGGTAACAGAGATATTGTTAATTTTGCTGCCTAAGCTAGAGTACTCTCCACGTACAGCTATTGTATAGACAGACATCACATTTGTGACAGTTGCATGTAGATTATGTGCGTCAGGTATGTGGATGTAATTTAAGCTCTTTGACTGACTACATCTCATTGGTGAAAGATACACACCAGTAAACTAAGCATAGAGTATATTACGCAGACAGATAGAAACTGTGCTGTGCCTACAGCAGTGCACTTTGTCAGAAGATACCCAGGGTGTCCCGCAGAGTGTTATAAGGGGAGGTTCACCTCTATAGAGGTGTTAAGCTTGGCTAACCAGTTCCCTGAGGGAGACACAGAGTCAATCTCAGTTGTTTAATATTACTTATATAACCCTTATATTATGTAGTCAACTATATGGTCAAACTTTAGACGAAGAACCTTAATTTCATCCCTATATTGCAGGTTCCATTGCAACTACCAGTGGCACCCAATGTTGATGAATGTTAATTACATAGACTTATTTCATATTAGACAGGTGGTTGACATGGTGTGGAAATATGGAGACATCTATTTTGAATATTTTGAATGAAATTTGAAAGTTCTTTGTCCATAAATGCAGTCTATCACTGATAGGGCAAGTATTTATACACATCATTTAAATGGCTTATTACAAAACAAACACTCAGCAGATTTCACTTTTTCATGACTAATCTTAAACACAAGTATTCTTGGTTGAAAACAAAGGGGTAGTTATCATAGGCAAAACGTTCTATGTGCCATTTGCCTTTGAAACAATGTGGAACAAAAACATGTACTGTATTTACAGAAGGGAGAAGAAGTTAAAAGAAGTTAAAAGCCACTAAAATGTTGGTGTATATTGCAGTATTGCAACAACATATTTTTAGTGGGGTTTTTAAGTCACTTTGTTTGGGTAAAGAGTTTACAAATTTATTACAGATGTATCACAATGTTATGTGGGTTCTGCAAGGATATTACTGTCAGGGAAAATCAAACTGGATTTAGAAAGAGCTGCTTGTCTGTCGATCACATCTTTGTACTGAAACATGTAATTTGTATTGTTTTAAAAAGAATAGTCTTTACTGTTCCTTTATTGACTACAGTAAATGTGATTAAATTAAATTATTATTAAATTATTAAATCCATGTTTTTTGTAAGTTTAGCAGGAGCCGATGGCGGAAAATCTATTGCTTGCTTTTTTGTGAGAAATGAAAGTTGAAGCTCAGTACTGATAAAACTAAAGTTATTATTTTCAGCTGATATTAGCAAACTTAAGTTGTATGTAATGAACAAAACTTAGAGATTGTCTGTTCTTTTAAATATCTTGGTATCACATTGAACTATATTGGCCATTCAGGAATTCAGGTATAAGATGGCCTCCCATGCTGTGATTGCTCTCTTCAGTTAATGCAGAACATTTGACTTTACCTGTAGATTAGGTTAGATCTTTTTGACAGATTAATCACACCAGTTATGTTGTATGCATATCTGGTGTTTGAAATAGACAAATTAGAAAAACTAGACATATCCTAAGTACATGCTAAAAATTTTAACGATGCCTTGTAATAATATGATTCATGGGGAGATGGGCTGTGTGTTGTAGTTAAAAAGAGAATTATTGGCTTCTGTGGGAGGCTGCTAGGTAAAGAACCTAAACTCAGCAGGATAAGGGACAACTGTTTGCTTATTTTGTATAACTGGTGTTTGTGAGTCACCAGGGGTCTTACCTCTCAGCAGAATGAAACTGACTGATTACTACAGCAGTTGTAATTGCAACATCGTGGGTGATGACTGATTTTGTTTGAATGTAAGATGTTGTAAATGTAATTGAAGTTCTGTATAGTATCTTAAGAAACTTGTTAACACACCACACTAATTGTGTAATTTTGCCGCATTGAAGTTGCACTGAAGACTGTTCAGGATCCAGACACCACACACTTAGAGCCAAGAACAAGATGTGATAGTGGGAATAAATCCAGGGGAAAGCCTGGTTTCCAGACCCCAATAGAATTCTTCCTAAAGGTTGACCACAAAATCTTGGAGGAACTGTTTTCCCTCTAATGGCCCTGCACAGCCATTTGTGTATCATCCATTATACTGACTGGTTGAACTTGGGTGATTAAAGATTGAAGGTATCCAGTGTCCATCTCGACACACCCTCACAGACTTGAAAGGAGGTCAGATCAGCAAAAATAAACAAAAACACACATATAATGTCCTGAGCAAAACAATTGGCATTTTTTTTCGGCTGACGGTTCTCAGTACAGTGTTTGTTGTCTGTAATGCAGCTTTAGAGATGAACTTGTTTTGACCCATGGGTTTTCGGTAGCTTTTAGAGAGGCTTAGTGTTTGGTAATGTAGCCACTGGGATGTTTTTCATATGTGGATGGATGTTGACAGATGCCAAGATGATGGGGATTTATGTCATGGATAGGAGAGACTCATCCTCATGAAATCCCCACACTACAGTAGTAAGAAAATAAAGGTTTGCTTTTTCATACATACGTCATTTTTTTGTTGTGTTGCTGTTGGATTAAAAAGTAATTTAGCTAAGTCTTAGTGACATGAACTCAGAAATGGTTTGCATTAGGGTTGTAAATGTAAAGATCATGGTATGATTCACACATGTTTCTATTTGTAAGTAGAGCTTATCAGCCTGGTATTTGTGGTATGCTTGAGGTATCATACCACAACTGCCCACTTAATATTGTTTTTGTCATTTATGCAATTGAGTATTTGGTCACAGGGGTATCTTTTATGCACATGTGAGCAGTGTGCTGAATTTTGACTCACATTTGTCAATGTTTTGAATTTCACTTACACAAAGAAAACAGGCTGCTTGCAGCGAATGTAGGTCCACTAGTGGGATGTTGTCCAGCTGATGGGTTATGCTCTTGTTGATATGCAGCCTTTCTGTGAACCTCCAAGAAACTGTTTTCCACTCTGTTTTCTCCTCTGTAGGAACAGTGTTTGGGGGCTGATTTCATTTATAATGTGAGCTCTGCACTGAGGATAATGTAACCTCATGTGTGCATTGATAGTTGAGTGGCATGTGCTAGCACTGATGGTTTAGACACCTGCTGCATCAACCATATTTCTCTATCAGACCATAGCTATTCTAAGGACTATTAACCCTGTGTAGGATGTTTTAAAGGTTGTTGACCTGTCATTCCCAAAAAAAGATCATAGTTGAAGTAGGTGGATATTCTTAAAAATAAGCAGAGCAATGACAATTAAGTAGTCATAAGTAGTTGCTGCCTGAACAGTTGGTGCTGAAAAGCAGTGTCAGTTCAAAAATCATATTTGAGAAGTAGCCCAAAAATTGTATGTGCAATTGTGCACCGTGATCATTTAATAGCATCTATTATTCCCATGTACGGAGGCAGCCTTCGTCTGATGCCATCAGACTTTTCAAATTGTGTTGGACAGCTGTTTTTAAATTTTATTTAATTTAGAAAGAATAGCCTATAGGCGTAATATAACAATTAGATTTTCACATTAAAGGCCTCAGAATGACAGAGAATAAGATTACGGCAAATTTATTCAAACAGTGGTAGCACACACACCAATGCAATATCTTCCATCTCCAGTTGTTGGACTGATGGTGGCCAGTTGGAAAATTTTAACATGTTGCCCAACTCTATTCTGAAACCACTCTACTGTATGTAATATCTTATATTCTCTCATTTAAATTGTACACATACAAAATGTATATCTGTGTGCTTGAACAGTTTCTTTCCATAATGCACTTGTCAGACTTTATTCTGTTGTGATGTTACAGCTTGTTCAGTAGATCATTTTTGCTGATTAGCCTTGGTATTTTTTTTCATCAACCTCAACCCCACACTCTCCCTGGTATCCAAAACCTTGGTTTACATGTCTTGTATTTGAATTTCACGTGGCCCATCTGAGCTGTCACCTGACTACCTGTGTGCTTGTGTATGCACAGTGTCACATGGCATAACACACTGGACTTGGATTATGTCACATTTCTTGACCAAAGCTTTATTATAGCAGGATGTAATTACATGTCTCAGTGTGTTTTGTTGAATCCCAGTCATTATTCCATATTTACAGATAATCTATTGATAATGATGTGATATCTTTGGTATGACTGTTACGTATCTGCGGGATATTCAGTCTATTAAGAGGTGGTTGAGATGGCTGTGTGTATGGCGCTTGCCTGCATCCATGACCTGCGGTGGCAGACCTTTGTGGGGTTTTGTTATACTGTTTCGTCACAACATCAGCAGCGATGTCCAGTGAACAGGAGGAACAGCTTTTTCTCTAAGCAAGATTGGACAGCTGTTCTGACTGGTGGCCTGATGTAGGGTGTGTGTGTGTGTGAGTGAGAGAGAGAGAGAGAGAGACTGATAGACTGAGAGACAGACCCATTGGCTCTATAGCAGTGAGTAATTTAGATCTCTCTTACTAATGCCAAAGGGAGTCCCTGCTTGCTTTTATCACTCTTTTGTGTGTGTTTGTGTTCGTATGAACATAAGACACAATTGCAGGCTTTGTGTGAGTGTGTGTGTGTGTAGTTGGCTTTTGCTTTTGCCCCGATATCCTTCTGTGGCTTCCATGGTAATAAGCCGTTGCTGCGCTGTTATCAGTTTTTATTTTTTTCCAGGAAAGAGGACTGCCAAAGTAAAGAAGTTATAACATTACCCTAAAGGAAATGTTCCATGATTTGTTGTTTTTTGTTTCACCTATGGATTGAGTTTAGCCCTGCGGGTTGCCACACATGCTCCCACTGATACCCAGGAATGTGTAGCTAACAAAATGTCCTCTTTTGTTTGAATACATACTGTGGTGCTCTCTATGATGATCTAACTTCTTTCTCACAGTCACCCTAAAATGTCATAATACAGCTCCTTGCAGTCTGGAGTAGGTGCAAATGATCATGTGTTAGACACAATAGGGTACAGTCAGTGGGAAACTGTTTTTCATCTGCCCCAGGTTCTAGTCTGTGCCAGTGAGTAGGCCTCGCTCTTCTGGAGGAATTGCATTGTCAAGAGTCGAAGGACTATCCTAATGCTGACATCTCTTCACCTGATTACAGCACTTCACTTCAATTTGTACTCTGACTCAAAGGAACATGTTTCTGTCTAACTTAAACATGAGAGGCCTTTTTAAACAAAAGGCAAGATCTAGTTCAAATGAGCACTGCAAATCCACCCGAATCCCAGAAAATGTGGGTAAGGCTTGCCACTTGCTGATGCACTGCCTCATGTTTGTTTTAAGAGTAGTTTCCTGTTACTTTATCTATTTGATTTTCAGATGGGAGAACCTCTCATTAAAAGTGAATTGCCCGGACTATTCCATTGCCCGCTTTACCGCACATATTATTTTAGTTTAGTGTACATGTTTCGCATATATCCATAAACAGCCTGTAGTTTGGCCGGATGACGGCTACACTAAGGAAAAACTGAAAGTACCCAGCATGGTTTCTAGGACCTGAGAGCTTCAGACCGCTCTGATTTTGGCTGGTCGGGTCTGGACAGTAATGAGGAGATTGTAACGCCCTCAAATCTGCCACATGAAAACCAACATAAATATTTTTCCCATTTGAGGTCTGATCATGCTCTTTTGAATATGTCATCTTCTTTGTACCCTCTTCTCTGCAAATGGTTTGGCACCAACAGCAAAACTTATGCAACTAGATGATTATCTCAACAAACCAACTTAATATTCACATAATGGTTTGTTTAATTTGTTAAACTGACATCCCAGGTAATAATTAGATCTAACAAGGCACCACAATGGCATCTTTTGGCAGGTCAAGTGATGTTTTCTTTTTTTTAACTGCAAATGGAGACTTAATCTAACCAAACCTGTACTTTTGGACAGGCAACAGTAGCAACTATTTCTTTTCCTTTATTTTGGCTTTGCTTCAGTGACTCACATCAGATTAGTAAGGAGCTAGATCAAATGGAAATGACAGCAGGATTCATTTCATATGGAATGTAGGCTTGTGCACAACCAGCCCTAACATGTCTCTAAACCTCCTCACCAAAGCTTTTTTACACTTTTAACTCACTGTTCTTGTTGTCTCTTACTTAATTTCAGTTCAGTGATGCTTTTGTTGGTTTGACAACTTAGACATCTGTACTAAGCAAAGCGGTTTAAGATGTAATCTGTGGTCTCTATCCCGCCTCCTCTTCCATCTACTTCTTTTGTGAACCCCTGGCTGTAGGTGATGAAGTGCTTGGGTCTCTTGAAGATGAACTGCCCCTAGTCCAGATGGCTCATTGTTGTATTTGCTGCTCTGCCCCTTTAATAGCACACTTTGGCATTGACTAGTGTCAGTAGTGCTGTTTTATAGCTGTGTGTGTGTGTCAGAAGGCTCTCTTTGTGCCTATATTTTTGTCCTGATGAATTTTCTGACTGTGTTATGTTTATATTGTCTGGTGATAATACAGTGTAACGATGGTGGGAGAAGGCATCAGTGTGCTTTCCTGTCTTCAGCTTCTAAGCTGAGCTTGTCTAAATGTGCTTTCACAGTGTGAGCTTACCACCTCTAAGTACCTCTCCACCTAAGAAAAATTACTGCGAATGCCTCTTACACATGAACTGAACTATGGCATGTCATGATGACAGTTTTCAGTGGCATTCTAGCAAGAGAAAGGGAGAGAAAGAAATGGCTGTCTTTTAGTGGAACCTGCATGCACCCATCCTCTAACTGACACTGTCTGCTCATGTCTCCTGTGCCTCTCCTGCACCTCCTTACACCTCTGGAATATGTTTCAACCTTTCATCAGTGGAAACTGCCCCAATTGTACAAGAAGTAGATTATAACAGTCCGCCTAAATCGACTCTTACCTGCCCATTTAACGAAAAAGTAAACCACCCAGTTTGGCAACACTGCTTTTGTTGTACCTTTTTTTGGATGTATAACTCCCTAATAAGCTGCCAGTTCTCTGCAGTTTCCACATTTTATGAAGTAAAACCCAGAAACACACAAAAGAATGCTGGGCTCTGCTTGTCTGTACTTTGCCTTTATCTTGGCAGTGTCACCTCTTGGACCCCTATGTGCCAGCTGAACAAGTGATACTATGTTTATCCCCCCACACACTGTTCAGCTGGGCATGTTGCTACTTGTTGAAACCTTACATGCTGCCACCTAGCTATTGTAGCTACTGTTGGATAGGCAGACAGAAGTAAAGTTTAAACCACTGATCTACTAAAGGAAATGATTAATGTCTTTCTTTCAGTGAACAAAGCATATTTTCAGTGTGCTTAAACTAATTCTACCATGGCCTGTGCCGTCATGTTGGTGATGATGCCCCATCAGAATTCAAATCAAAGTTGACTATGTATCATTGTCCCTAAATAAGTAAAACTGTCATGGTTGAATTAAAACAATACATTTACAGTCCTGCTGAGATTGGGTGTGGCAACTCTTTTCTCAGCTCTAAAGCGGAGGACACACCAAAAGATAATCAGGCCAGTTATCGGCCCAAACCCCCCCGTCCCGATCAAAGTCAGCAAAGGCCCGATTATTTGATGGTTCTAAAGATTATCTTGTCAGAATTTCCTGTTGTGTGAGGTGTGTTAAGAGTGATTTTACCCTCCCAGATCTGCTCCGAAGACGATCGGGATTGCCCCAGTAAATATTAAACAGATAATATTCAATATTTGCGATCGAAAATCCTGTTTTGTGTGGGGAGTACAACATGGAGAGCTGGGCACACACACTGTGGATTGTCACATGGAACAGGGCAATAGCTAATCAGGGAGCAAGCTGACTGAAGATGGAAGCACAACAAACAAGAGGCCACCATGTTTATTTACTCTAAAGTCATGTTTGACCGTGTGAGATTTGGAGTTTTGAGAGTCAAGACTCTGGTTGTTGGTGGACAGAATCTGTTTGTGTGCGCTGTGCCCTGTCAGTCTTCTCATTGCACACCACACACAAAACTCTGACATCTGACTTTATTTGTTGTCATGTGTGTGGTCTCTCACATTTTCTAAATCAGATAAGATTTTAAAAATATTTCATTCTATGCCAGGCTTGAGACTAGGTCTAGTGTTGATCTTTTTCAGTAAAGTATGTGTAGCCATATATTAGTTCTGCTCACTGAGCAGCAGTCAGTGTTCGTCATGTTATATTAACTTTAGCATATTAGTCATTACCATACACAGTCAGCATCTTATGAAGGCTGTGTTTCATCTGAAATGAAAGGGGAATGTGTTTTCTTTTTATATAATTTAGTATTATGATTGTTATTGACAGTCTAGTGTGGCAGAGCACACTAAGAAATTTCTCTCTGACTTCCATTGACACTTGTCATATCCAGCAGTCATGCATATATAAGATGGCACTGCAGTGTTACATTTGTTTGGTCCCAATCTGCCACACCCAAACCACACAAACATCCTCTCTCCCACACACACACAGCTGGCAGACAGCCACTATTCTTGTGATAAGGGAAATTACTCTACACTGATTCCATATATAGCAAGTATGCATATCATGATCGTAACACATCACCACACATGGACATTTAAGTGCATGGAATGGGTCAGTTGTGCTGGCAGTGCCAGTGTGAACAGAGGCAAAGATTAAATTTACAAGATATGTTATAAATGCTACTCAATATTAATAGTAATTGCATTTCTTAAGAATAATCTCATCAAATACCCATATATATTCAGTTCATGTGCATATTCAGTGGGAGATGTTAGGTTCGTTATTGATAAAATAAAGATTTTACAAAAACACCATGCAGGTTTCCAGCTTGAATGTATCTATGAACAAATCCTCTGATAGTTCAAATATATTTTATATGGATACCATGTATTTAGAAATACACAAGGGTTATACATATTTCATGAAGCTACCCATCTACAGCAAGTGATTCTGTCCTTCCAATTCTGATCATAGCATTGTCTTCAAGCTGTTAAGTTAGAGACGGTCTATTTGAAGCTACCCTATGTTAGATATTTCAGTGTTGCATGCTAGCTGTCTGTGACCCTGGCCTTGGCCTAGCTGAATGTCCTGAGCTAATTTGGTCCCACATCTCTTAGTGCTGCTGCTAGCAAGCTAGCCAGCTAGCCAGCTAAGAAGATCTATTAATAGCTGCTAAGACAGTATCTCCATCACAGCAGATGTGTTTACAAGCAGACAGGCGCGGGGACAGCTAGCTAATAGTCTCTCATTAGATCCAGTTTATACCTCTGCAGTTGGCATGCATGTGTATGCGTGTGGATGTGCGTATGCAGAGAAGCTTTACCCGAGCTGCCCTGCCTGCCAGAAATGCTGTCAGTTACCAAGCTAGACACAAGAGGAGAGCTTACGCAAGACATGATGATAAAAGCAACACATTTTGTATTCATGGTTATTGGATGATCAAAAATGTCAACAGGATGTCACAAATCACTGACAGATTGTAGTTGCATTGAAAATAATTGGATTTTTAATGCCGTGTTCACAAATCACAGTTTTATCAGTTTAATGTTGTAGAGGTAGCTATCATTGGATCCCCACCACAGTGGGATAAAAGGAGAAAACACTGTCCTTTTTGAAATATATAAACGTGAAGGACCTAAATGTTGTACTAACCAAACATCCTCATACATAAGCTAAATATGTTTGTAGAGGAAAAAACACCAAAGAACAATTCAGAGGACCACCTGTAATGATCCCTGACTCCCAACAACTGTTTTTATTGAACACCTTTAAATTGTTAAATAGGCTACGAGGTAAGGCAGATTGAGCAGCCATGACCAGAGCTTTGGCAGCACTGTGCTGGTGGGTGTTAATTCTCTAGCTGTTCTACTGTCTGTCTACATATTGCTGTGCTATCTCACCGCCTGATTCTCCTCTCTTGTCTTCACCTCCCACACATACTATCCTCCCCTCTCTCATTTTGTCTTCTCTGCTCTGGGTCTCCCTGGGCTGTGTCTGTCTGTCTGTCTGTCTGTGGGTAGGACTATAAAAAGGATGAACTATGCCAGGTAGCAGAGTAGGTGGGGACAAAGGCATGCACAGTCATCCCTCCCAAACCCCTGTACTGCCCAGAAAAGATCTGACCTGAGAAACATCCTCCTTCCTCCTCCTCATGCTTCCTGTTCTTTCCTCCTTTTTTAATCTCCACACCCACCCTGCTGCATTTTTTATTTGGACAGTCCATTGTCCTGTTAAGTTTAAAGCTTTTTTAGGCCACACCTTATATGTTCTTGCCCTGCTTGATTCTAAACTCACTCCTCCTTTCCCCCTGCTCCCTCTCCCTTTTCTATCATCTCCTCCAACCCCCTGCCTTCATCTCCCAATAGCTCTCCTCCTGCCCTCTTCCTCAACACATACCTATTCTCCTGCCCATCTTTTTTTCTGGCCTCTTCTCTACCCTCTCCTTTTCTCTGCTCCACAGGCCATCCCATACTTAACCACAAACCTGTTACCAAGGCAACTGCACAGCACGATAGGAAACAGCAGCTCCACACACACGCACACATGCATGCACACGCATACGCCACATCTGAGTTCACTTCACTGTCTGGTTGTTCTTTTTTTATATATGTGACCAAGGAAATCTGCACAGCTCTGACTTGTTGCCGGGACAATAACAGCTATGATACGACATGTTATCTGCTCATTCTTCTTGTACAGCTTGGATGAAATACTCTAAGGTTTTTGCCTGTTTATTTCTGCTAGCTATAGAGAGATGGTATATCCCTGTAAAGAAATCCAAATGCTTGTGTCTGTATGGCCAAAAACAGCAGTCATATTGGTTTAAAACACAAATGTGCCATGGTTACAGACATTACGTAGTCTACAGCAGTCACACAAAATTGGGAAGTGTGGTAGGATGACTAGTTTACATAGTTTGAGACAAGTCGGTCCCCACGCTAATTGCCTCTGTATGGGAGTAATCAACAGAGTAAATTTACAGACTGGGGAGGTAAACTGGGAGGTGATCTGAAAACTTCCTAAAAAAAAAAAAGCTCAGTAAAGCTGAAGGCAGCTGCAGATTTTTTTTCATCAATTTTTACTTTGCAACATTGTTTTCACTTTGTGACATACACATTGTTATTGTAAAATATCAGTTGCTTTAAAGTTTTTTGTGGCTCTGGAATGACAGGACAATGCAATATTTATTCAGGAATGTAAGATTTGGTGACATATAGGCCTATGATATGCACTCACTCAGCAGTGTTCACTATGCTGCCAGTCTCTCTTCCCATATTTTAAGTGGATTGCCATTCAGCTTTGATGCTGAGGTGTCAGAGGTATACAGCTACACCTAGTCATAACTTGTACATGTGTGAGGAAGCAAGAAATGATATAAGGACAGGTCTAGACAATTGGCCACACTTAAAATTTTTATGTGTGAAACAGTGCAGTGTGATCTGCTGAAAAGTTTATCACACGCCCCTCCTTTATCTGTCTCTCTCTTGTTACCAGAAATGAGTCGCCAGACTGCCACCGCGCTGCCCACAGGAACCTCCAAGTGCCCCCCCTCCCAGCGCGTGCCCACCCTGTCAGGCACCACAGCCTCCAACAGTGACCTGGCCAGCCTGTTTGAGTGCCCTGTCTGCTTCGACTATGTCCTACCCCCCATCCTGCAGTGCCAGTCCGGACACCTGGTATGCTCAGTCCAGCCTGGAAAGAAACCAGAGCTGGGTTTTTGTATGCAGTAGATCTTAAATGCTATTTATCTCGTTTGCATTAATTTTTAATCTCGAATTTGTCAAGTTTTTGAAGAGCAAAATGATTGCTGGTTGAATTGCTTGTAAACACAGTGAGAGTATGCCAGGGTGTGTTATGCATAACTGTATCTGTATCTGTATCATCAAATATAGTATTTAAGGCCTGGCATTTATTCCTGATAATGGCCATCAGAACTGAGTCCCATTGGAGCTTGTAAATAACAAGATACTTTGATACTAAGATACTTTGCAGGTTGATTAATCTAATCATGATATCATATCAATCAATATTCTATCAGCTGTACCTTGAGTTTTTGGGTGGTAAAATGAAGCTGACTGCTTAATGGAACTTTAAAACTGAAGGAATATTAAAATGGGATTTACTCGTTATCGACTAACAATCAACCTAACAGTGACTAACATAAACATTTATTTCTATGACTATGACTACCCAAAATATTTTTCAAGCTTTAAGTTTTACCATGTGATTTATGTTTGTTTGTTTTTCTTTCTATTCTGCCATATGTGAAATTGTTAAAAGTGTAAAGGCCAAAATAATGTCCCAGAGCAATTTGTTGGAACTTTTCCTCATACAAAGGTACTTCCTTTGACATAATCTGATAAAACACTAACGTGTATTATTCATCCCTTTCCAGGTATGCTCCAACTGCCGGCCCAAGCTCACCTGCTGCCCCACCTGCCGAGGCCCCCTGGGCTCCATCAGGAACTTGGCCATGGAGAAGGTGGCTAACTCTGTCCTCTTCCCCTGCAAGTATGCCTCATCGGGCTGTGAAGTCACTCTGCCTCACACTGACAAGACGGAGCATGAAGAACTGTGCGAGTTTCGGCCGTACTCCTGCCCCTGCCCCGGCGCCTCCTGCAAGTGGCAGGGTTCCCTGGACGCTGTCATGCCTCACCTGATGCACCAGCACAAGTCCATCACCACACTGCAGGTCTGTCTCTAGTCTTCAGTTTCTTATCCCAGCTCCATCATAGGGCCAACACATATAAACAGACAACCATTAACACTCACGGTCACACCCATGGGCAATTTAGAGTCACCAGTTAGCCTATCGTGCATGTCTTTGGACGGTGTGAGGGAGCCAGAGTTCCCGCAGAGAACCCACACATGCAAACTCCACACAGAAAAGCCCCAGGTGGACTGGGGCTCGAACCCAGAATCTGTGAGGCAACAGTGCTAACCACTGCACCACCATGCCGCCCAAAATATACACTATACATATATAATGAATCTTATTTTTTTGCACAAAGAATCTATTGCAATATAAATTATACCTCTCTTTACATTTAACATTTACTGGTTTCCACGCTTCCATCTTCCATGTGTACCAAATTTCAGGATAATAGGTAAAAGTATAAGGGTGTTACAGGGCAATTAGTAAGCAGTGTACCAGGGCATCCATTTGTGTACCAAACCTAAAACCTCTCTATTATTTTTTGGCAGTTATGCAGTTAATCTTAGATTTAATTACATATATATGTAAATATTACAAATTAAGGAATTTCAGTTTGTAATTGGAAATTGGTTGGAGTCATTTCAGACAAGAATGAAGCAGCTTTATAAATCTGTAGAATGAGACTTGTTGTTTGGGTAACTTTAAAACGATTAACAATTCCTCACATCATCTGCCCAGCATGGCCGAAAATTATTTCTCCAGTGCTCTGGCCCTCTGCAGGTCATTTTTGTGAAGTAGCGGGGATGATCTGGGACTATGCATGGAGGGACATTATAAGACCTGAACTTGACTGTTGAGTCTTTCTGCTTCAGGGCAGAGAACGCAGTATACTTCCCTCCGGCTGTTGTCTTGTCCAGACAATCTGACATCAGGTCTCTTTTTAGCAGCATCCACATGTGGCATATGAATGACACAGCAAATTCAGTCACTCTGCAGCACCATAACCAACACAAGTGTGTGAAATTAGAAGTTGCTAATGAGTTTACAATAAGCATTTTTATTGTATAGTCCTTTGTTTTGTTTAGTGAACAACTTGTTTCACAGGTAAACAAAGCATAGACATGTAGTCCACACATTAGATAGCACTACTGAAAGGGGTTAATACAGATGTATGACTTTTTTTTTTTAGAAGTGAGGAGACAGTTTGGAGATAATCAGAACTATATTCAAACAAATGTTACTGTTTTAGACAAGGAACATGCTTATTTTTATTAGTTTATTTTCAGTTCTAAAAATGTAGATATCACCTTTGTTTATATTCTATACAAGTTGCGAAAATGGAGTCTTTGAGACAGAACGCATTTAAAAAATATATATGTATTATATTAGGGATTAAATTGTGCATGTTGTTTTGGCTGACTTAAAAAGTAATTGTCTTGAGCACCATCTGCCTTTTGCCCTCTTTTTGATTTGTCTTCTCATCAGGTCTAAACCCAGATGCACTACAGAATGCCTCTACCACGGTTTACCATTTTCAAAGTTCTGCAACAACTTAGTCCACAACATTCAAGTCTGTGCTTTCTTTTACTTTAATTTAGCACTGCCTGCTAAGAATGAGAGGATCGGGATGATCATGGTTTTACACGAAAGGGACACAACTAATTGTACAGATTGAAGTCAGTGTAGTTGTTATAAGGAGTGCTCAGCCTATGAGGAAATGTGTGTTCTCCGTGCCGTACATGGAGACCGCAAATTTATTACAACAGACTATAAGGGAAGCGTTTATAAGATGCAGGTGTTTAGCAGTCATGAGAGATCTATGAAAAAATGCAATAAGATTGCATTATTGGAAATGTAGGATCCAATGTTCTTGGAGCTTGGCCCACACCAGGGATTAAACATCCGTGTATCTTGAATAAATCCAGACTCCTGCACAAGATCTGTTTTTTTTTCTATGAAGCTAGATGCTTGTAGTGGCTCTAAAAAAACCTTTGTCAAACAATTACACAGTTTTGAGGTTTCTCATTATTTTGTAGCCTCAAGAAACCGGTTTAATTTGTGTGTGTCTCTGTCCAGGGGGAGGACATTGTGTTCCTGGCCACGGACATCAACCTGCCGGGTGCGGTGGACTGGGTAATGATGCAGTCCTGCTTTGGCTTCCACTTCATGCTGGTGTTGGAGAAGCAGGAGAAGTACGACGGCCACCAGCAGTTCTTCGCCATTGTGCAGCTCATCGGTACTCGCAAGCAGGCCGAGAACTTTGCCTACCGGCTGGAGCTCAATGGGCACCGGCGCCGCCTCACCTGGGAGGCCACGCCGCGCTCCATCCACGAGGGCATTGCCACGGCCATCATGAACAGCGACTGCCTGGTGTTCGACACGTCCATTGCACAGCTGTTCGCCGAGAACGGCAATCTGGGCATCAACGTCACCATCTCCATGTGCTAAGAACTTTTGAAGTGAAAAGGGTCAAAAAGTTACAGGTTGTCAGGGGGCTCTTAGATTTAATTACATATATATGTAAATATTACAAATTGTTGAATTTCAGTTTGTAATTGGAAATTGTTGATTATTTCTAGACAAGAATGAAGCAGCTTTATAAATCTGTAGAATGAGACTGTTGTTTAACTTTAAAACGACACAATTCCTCACATCATCTGCCCAGCATGGCCGAAAAATTATTTCTCCAGTGCTCTGGCCCCTGCAGGTCATTTTTGTGAAGTAGCGGGACAGATCTGGGACTATGCATGGAGGGACATTATAAGACCTGAACTTGACTGTTGAGTCTTTCTGCTCAGGCAGAGAACGAGTATACTTCCTCCGGCTGTTGTCTTGTCCAGACAATCTGACATCAGGTCTCTTTAGCAGCATCCACATGTGCATATGAATGACACAGCAAATTCAGTCACTCTGGCACCATAACCAACACAAGTGTGTGTGAAATTAGAAGGTTAATGAGTTTTTGCCATACATTTTCATTGTATAGTCCTTCTTTGTTTTGTTTAGTGAACAATTTGTTTCACAGGTAAACAAAGCATAGACATGTAGTCCATACATTAGATAAGCACTACTGGAAAGGGGTTACAGATGTATGACTTTTTTTTAGAAGTGAGGAGACAGTTTGAGATAATCAGAACTATATTCAAACAAATGTTACTGTTTTAGACAAGGAACATGCTTATTTTTATTAGTTTATTTTCAGTTCTAAAAATGTAGATATCACCTTGTTTATATTCTATACAAGTTGCTAAAATGGAGTCTTTGAGACAGAACGACGAAAAATATATGTATTATATTAGGGATTAAATTGCATGTTGTTTGGCTGACTTAAAAGTAATTGTCTTGAGCACCATCTGCCTTTTGCCCTTTTGATTTGTCTTCTCATCAGGTCTAAACCCAGATGCACTACAGAATGCCTCTACCACGGCTTACCATTTTCTCAAAGTTCTGCAACAACTTAGTCCACAACATTCAAGTCTGTGCTTTTACCTTTTAATTTAGCACTGCCTGCTAAGAATGAGAGGATCGGATGATCATGGTTTGCTGAATAAAGGGACAGCACCACTGTACAGATTGAAGTCAGAAGCAGCTATAAGGAGTGCTCAGCCTATGAGGAAGTCGTGTACCTCCGTACGTATATGGAGACCGCAAATTTATTACAACAGACTATATGGTAGTTTATAAGATGGGTGTTTAGCAGTCATGAGAGATCTATGAAAAAATGCAATAAGATTGCATTATTGGAAATGTAGGATCCAAATTTTGAGCTATTCCACACCAGGGATTAAACATCTGTATCTGAATAACCCAGACTCCTGCATGTTCGTTTTTTTCTATGGTTAGATGCTTGTAGTGGCTCTAAAAACCTTTGTCAAACACTACACAGTTTTGAGGTTTCATTATTTTGTAGCCTCAAGAAACCGGTTTAATTTGTGTGTGTCTCTGTCCAGGGGAGACATTGTCTCCTCGCCACGGACATCAACCTGCCGTAAGTGTGGACTGGGTAATGATGCAGTCCTGCTTTGGCTTCCACTTCATGCTGGTGTTGGAGAAGCAGGAGAAGTACGACGGCCACCAGCAGTTCTTCGCCATTGTGCAGCCTACCTGCACTGCAAGCAGGTCGAGAACTTGCCTACCGGTTGAGCTCACGGGCACCGGGCGCTGGCCACCTGGGGAGGCCACGGCCAAGGCCCATCCACGAGGGCATTACACGGCCATCATGAACAGCGACTGCCTGGGTGTCTGACACGGCCCATTGCACAGCTGTTCGCCGAGAACGGGGCAATCTGGGTATCAATCAGCCACCATCTCCATGTGCTAAGAACTTTGAAGTGAAAAGGGTCAAAAGTTACAGGTTGTCAGGGGGCATTTTTTAGGGAGTCAAATCAGTTGTGACCTCACAGCGCCCCCTCTCTGCCTCACCCCTAGAGACATGGAACTGGACTGTCTGATCGGGCAGCCGTAGAGGCCCAGGGGGTGGGATGGATGGATGGATGGATGGATGGATGGATGGAGGGATGAATGGATGGATAAGTGGAGGAATGAACAAACACAAGGACAGTAACTGTGTAGTGATGGCTATAGACTTCTAAACACACACATATAAACATATATATGTGGGACTCGTGCACGCACATGCAGTCTCACCCTCTCTTGGTCATAAACACGGACACAAACTGAGAAGCTGTTCAGTCAAACTTGCTCGTCAAACTCCCATTTATTGGTCACGTCTCTCATGGAGTGATTTCACACCTCTCTCATTTTTAGTGTCTCTCTCTCATCTCTTCCCCTCAGTCATCCTCAGTCATTTCAGACACTACAGTTCTCCAGCCTTTGCTCCAAGACGCTGGAGGCTGGGCACCACTGAGCAGCTCTGTGCCGTGACAGCTACACACCGAGGAAGGCTCAAGCTATATTTCAACACGGACTCCTGGTCAGTGCTAGGTAGCTAGCCAGCTATCTAGCTTTCCCTTCTGTCTGTAATCCACCTCAGTACCCATCAGACCTCCTGGATCAAATGGTTCACACGCTACCGACACTTGTAGGGCTAGAACCGCAGCTGTGGCTGGTATTGACTAGCTCAAACTGGAACCCAGAGTCCATGAAAAACATTTATTCCTTAGCACAGATTTGGCTATTTATTTTCACCTGTGACTGACATGGATGTGGATGGCTGGGACTGGAACCGTCACCCTTAGACATGGATGGCTGTAGCACCCATAACCACCTGGTTTTGTTCAGGACTGGAACCTCTGATCTGCATTAAGGGTCCACGGACTTCCATCTACATCTCATCCATCAACATCCATACAGGCTCATGTGGGTTCCTTCCAGTCCACACCGGTTCACCCCAAAGCTAAAGATTGTGCATCGGACGCTCTTTAAATAGTTGACTGTCAGTGCTGATAGTTATTAGACTCTGCTCTCATGCTGTATGGATTTAAGAAGGCCCTCCGCTACATCAACCCTGGATTTTTTTCATGGAGTGGACAAAACAGTGGCGTTCTGACACACATTTACACTTAGTCTTTGCATCTTTGCATTATGGGCTGTGTGTGCAGGTGTGATGGTGGATGCATTGAGTGTGTGTCAGAGCATTTTTGACTGAGGAACAGAGGGTGTCTTTTTTTTGTTTGTTTGTTTGTTTTTCACAACGAGGAAAAAAACACTGCATTTCAGTTGATTCAGCGTTTTCTTTTGGGGTTTATTTTTAAGTCTGTTTCTTTTTAAATATTTTAGTTGTCTTTTTTTGTATGAGAGGAGAGAACTCCTGGTGTGTGTGCGTGTGTGTGCGTGCACGTGTGCTAGAAGCCTGCTCTTTTTTTCCTCCCTTTCCTCTCTCCCCCCGCTCTTCTTTCATTTCTGCTCTGTCTGCCAGCGTCGGCCTCAACCACTGACTGACTGATCACCCTACCAGGAATGAGGGACAGTTTCTACCGTTACAATGTTGCTATTGTTATTATTAAATGGAGATTATCATAATTATCATTTTTTGTAATGACTTTTAAAAAGAAAAGTTAAAAAGGCAGTTGTAAAACTTGTGGCTAAACTTCAGTGTTTGTAGTTAAAAAGCAAGTTGTGTCGTTCCTCTGAAGGTTTGTGTTTTTTTTTTCCAGAGTTGGATTGTTTTTCCTCATCTATTTGTCTCTCTGTCCTTTTGTTTGTGTGGTAAGTCTTTTCTTTTTCTTTTTTTTTTCTTTTTTTGTCTGTGAGGAGGGAGGGAGGTCAAGCCAATCATCTCTCCTTTTCTCTACATGTGGAGTCTCAGTAATGTTGCTGCTCTCCCTCAACTCCTTGACTTTTTTCTGTTTTAATTTGTCATTAAATAAATCTATCTTTTTCATACCTGGTTGTCCTCTCTTCATTTCTTACACTGTAGGCCTCAGACCCTGATTGTGGCTGTTTTTAAATCCAATGCCAGTTAAATTTTACTGACCAGATTGCTCCAAGTGAGACGTTTTGGTCATTAATGCCTTTAAAGTCAGAGAAAATCAGAGCAGAGAGACTTAACAGGGACCCAGCATACATAGGCTACATACAAAACAATACCAGTCACTGAATGGGAACTGTTGTGGATCCCCATTAAACCATCCCCCACACGCAGGTCAGAGGCCAGGGTCCGGTCCAGAGGAGGACAACAGGATGCTGTCATATGAATCCGGTGTAGCACAGCTAAGTGTCTGATTTTGCAAATTTATATTTTGCTCATTATCTGTAGAAACAGATTTGGGATCAGCAAGTCACTGGTTCAGGCCCCAACCAGAGGGAATCTGAATGTTAGAAGACAAACTAACTTCCAGAAGCTGCTGTTATGTCCAGGACACTGGGCCTAAGGCTGTGTGTGACTGTGCCGGGCACCCCCCGGCTGTGATCTGTTGCATCTCTTACCGCATCAGAGGAAAATGCACAGTCTCAGCAAATCTTTGGCTAAATATGGTGATGCTGCTAATTCACATTTCAAGGTCATTTGTCATGAAGCACATGCACTATTTCAGCCTCTTATCAGGGTCAAATATACACCTCAATACTCGCAAGTTCAAAGTAAGTAAATTCATGCTGGTTGATGTTGAAATGACGCTCTGTTTCCTCTGCTGCATGAACAAGAATATGTAGCCTAAGTCAGTGTGTGGGAATATACAGGGAGCTATTTGTTATAAGACAGATACTGAAAGAACTAACATGGCCAAAAAAAAAAAAAAAAAATCCCAGTGATATTGTCCTCAATGCATGTGTCGGCCTCCCAAGTTTGTCATTGTTAAGTAGGTCTGTGGATGTAGGGCAGCCTGTGAGGTCAGATAGGTAGATCAGACAGGCAGTGTGGAACACAGGAATAGTTTTGTGCAGCCGCAAGATCAGGTGTAACTCTGAGGAAACTGTACTGTGTTTGGCAGTGATCTCTGTCTGGAGGTAAAGAACTGTATGAAAATGATTAGGAGGAGATGTGGGGTCAGAAAAAGGGGAGGGTACTGTATAAAAAAAAAGATGAGAAACTTATACCAAAATGGAACCTTAAGGAATGGCTTGACATCTTGGTGGATAACACTTACTTGTTTTATTGACACCAAAGTCATATCTGTATAGTAAAAATCTAACTGGAAGTTAAGCCGATTAGCATAATTTAGCACACAAGACTGAAAACAGGGGAACAGCTAGCTCAGCTCTGTTCAAAGGTAATGAAATCAACCTACCACCACCTGTAATCCACACTACTTTTCATATTATATGCTGTTTGTTTAGTCTGTTAAGTGTAAAAACAATCCCCTGTTTTACTGGTGTTATATTCATATTTTACAGTTGTATTCAGGGGCAGTTTCTTGGTTAACACTCCAGGAACTCATTATTCAACAAGTCTATCTTTGTTTTGCATCATAACAGTAGGGTTACATTTACTCTTGCTGCTGTAATTGTAATTTTTTTTAAGTGCTCTTTGAGTATTTTTTAACTTTACCTAATTATTCATTTTACTTTTCCCTAAGGTGTTTTCTTTTTCAAGCAAAAATGCTCATCCTCCAGCAGTGTGTGTATGGAAGAATATAGACTACAAAAAATGTGAGTGTGCGCAAAACAAATATGAGTCAGTAAAATTTGGACACTCTCCAGTGATCCTCCCCATCCCTAAAAGGAGCACATGGACCCCATTTATCTTTAAGTAATAGATAGGCTATTGGGTTATGTATATTGTAGTTGTATGTGGTTTGCAGTTCTATAATATTTATATATAAAGACCCAGACAGTATCATCTGGAATCTGAATAGGGGTTAAAGACGGTTCCCCAACCCTCTCTACAGTTCCCCTTCCCTGCCATTACGTGGTTACGGGGGTCCACACCTAAAATTAGCTGATGGGGTGGGGGTGGGGGGGGTCTGCCATGTAAAGTGGGCACGCTGCCAGTATACTAAGCACAGCCTCTGGGTAATTATGTATAGGTTAAGGTCCTCTATTCACCAGAGGGGAAATGTGTGTGGTTAAGGGGAATGTTGAATCCACAGAGCTTACACAGGGAGTCCTAATACTGGGATTTAACTGAGACTGGGTGTGTCTGCAATGAGCTCACTGCAACATGCACACAGGCTACATACATGTACATGAGGACACATAAAGTGCCACATCTAAACACTGTAATAGTCTGGCTAAAGTGAGGGTTTTTATGTTGTGACTAAGACGGAGGGATGTGAATTAAAGCCTAGACATGGAGGTAATATATGTTGTGGCTAAGTACATGAAAAGCACTGTAACAAGACGGTTGAAGTGGGGAAGTGTGCAGATTCAGTGTCTGCAGAGCTTCTTTGGTAGATCCTGTAAGACTAAATAGCAGCCCCTGGAGGCTCACATGTTTATTACAGCTAAAAAAAAAATCAAATCCAACAGGGATCAACAAATATTAAGACCTCTTAGATTATGAATATCTTGTGTGCAGAGTTGACATTTTGGGCTTATGGTGGCAGAAGAAGAAAGCTCCTGGACTATTTAAAATGGTTATATCCTGAGGGGAGAGTGGAAATGCTCAGGTAATTTAATGGACATTTTTATACATTGTGTGTGCAGGTGGAAATTCATGCATTAATTAAAACATTAGGATTTTCTGGGGACAAGCTGACCATATAGTCCCAGTTCCATACTACATACTTATAGTACACAGTATGGCTGTAACCGTTAAATGCTACTGCCAATTAACTTCATTAAAACAAGTGACAAGTGAGATCCTCCTTCACATCACAAGATCACATATGTGCTCAGAGAAGGAATAGCCATTCAGAGACATAGGCTGCGTCCGAAATCACTCACACATTCACTACTCTCCCCTCTCTACCTGGGGGGCTCTGAGCTCATCTGCAAAATGTTAAAACCCTTTCAGACACTCCTCGGATCATTTTCTCTGCACTGTTAATTATGTCATTGTTGTCACGCAACTAAAATGTGCCAGGTCATAGGCTGACCCTACACCTACCATAATGCACATTCTTTTGAAAAAGTGTCATTCCGCTAGAACATACTGTATATAACTGTCATTCTTTTAAAAGTTCATTTTATTTTTCTGAAATCTTTAAATCTCTAATAATCACCAACAAACTAATGTATTTAAAATAAAGTTATAAATAAGAAATTGGCTGAAATGGAAATACAATTCTGATGCACGGAATTTTGCTGTTGGTAGAAGAGATATGTCAGGGAAATGTTATAATAAGGAGAATTCAGTAGCACACTGACAAGTGCAGACAATGATAGTTAGACAGTGATTGTAAATCACTGCCTGGTTTATTTTTGTTGTTTGCACCTCTGTTATAAATGCCAAAAAAGAGAAAGACTAAAACTTCCTTGTTCTTAATTACACTGCTTCAGCTAATGTATTATTATCAGATAGAAAACAGCTCGGCTCTGTTCCTGTGCTGCAGTCATCTATGATCTACACTTAACCAACCTGTGAGACCTCTGCAGCTCTCTGACATTTCAGAGCATTTTCAAGAGAAGTTTGATAAAACACAGTCGTTTTTATTCTTCTGTTTGTGAGAAGGAGTAAAAGTAAAGAAGTTTTACTTTTATCTCCAAAATGTTACTCTTAGCAGCTTGATAAATACAGGCCCTGATGGACATATGAATGAATGGACCGACATTTATCCAGTTACCACAGAGATGAATCAGTCCTTATCTGATGGTCACAACTAAAACAGATTCTCAGATTCAGAAAGTTTGCAATTATTTCACAGCAGCATTGTTCTGGCTGGACTGCAGTATTTTGTTAAGAGCTCTTGTTATTCTATTCCCTGCACATGGTTCATTAAAGGTCTTCTTCAGTGAACTAAGTGCAGGCTGTGACTAATGAAGCTCCCAGGAGCTCATTTACAGCACACAGCAGGATGAAAGTACTGGATAAACGCACAGGTTAGCACAGAGTGTGAGTCAGCATATAAGGACATGTGAGAACGTACTCATCAAATCGAAAAAAGAGAAAATATGACATTTTTAAAGTCATTGTTTAATGGTGGCCTGTTCCTGTTTTATCAGTTCAACTGGTATATATATACATATACACATATGTATATATATGAAAAATCATATATCTTGCAAATATCTGTTCCTGGACCAGGTCAACAGCTCCACAACTGTCTCATGTTATCCCTCGGCTGTGTTACTCAAACAGCTGACAAGCTTCTTCTCTGCTTCCATCAAACAGCTGCAACCACACAAGGGAGTGGTCCTGTAAAATGGCTGACAAACAGGCCTGTGTGACAAACAGCCTCCTGGAAGATGACACACCTGCCACTGCAACAGCAGTGAGTGTCTTGAACTATCTCTCTCTCTCTCTCTCTCTCACACACACACACACACACACACACACACACACACAGACTTAAAGACAACTTAAAGCAGCTTTTTTTTGTGATAAAAATTGATTAAACATCTATGTGTAATGTAAATGGAGTTGCTCCTGATGAGGAATCCACAAGGATTATTACCCACCCTGATGTCTGCATTTTGTTGCAACAAAGTCTATTTCAACACTTCATAAAGTGCATGTGCTGTATGCAACCACTTTTTTTCCCTAGCATGATTCTTTTAATGTGTTTGGCTTTTATGAACGTATCTGTGAGAAATGTTCTGCTTGAGCCCATTTATCTTTTCATGGCTGTCTAAATATGGAAAAAAACACACTGCATGCTGGTGTTTCACATTATGGGGGGGGGGGGGGGGGATCACATCTGTGGCACAGAGTTGGAAATCCTTTTTTTTGCTTCAGGGTAGATTTAGCTGAGTTGCATTTACACAAACACACATGCTGATACAATTTTAGCCCCATGTGTATTCAATACAGTCACTCACTGAGTGAGAACAAGAGCATCTGAAGAAATAAAAATACCTTCTTTCAAGATTTCAAGCATCTTTAATTCAATTTTTAAAGTCATCTGATAGGACACAAGTGCATCTTGGTTTAATAGAAAATCACTTTATTACATTTAAAAGTAATTAAGTTTGCTACACCATCCATCTTCCCCATCAATAACAGAAACTGCAATCCAATCATTAGTCAGCACCTCAGTCACAATCTGAATATTAGGCCAAAGAGGTTTTATCCAAACCTCATGCAGTCGGTGCGTCAGTGTGGGATATGATGAGACAACACGTCCATGTAAACCCATTTTCAAACTAACTGTCATCTGTTGTGATTAGTTGTCAAACTCCAAAATCTGCAGGTTACACAGAAAGAGGTTAAAAATCTACTAATTAGCTGAAATTTGATTACACAGTCATACACAGGCTCCTCCTGTCTGAGCACATTTCAGCCGCATCCATTATCACATACAAACCACTTAAAGATTACTTTTTAGTACAACAATCAAGAGGTCAGATCAGGCTAAATCATTCAGTGCTGTAGTTGCTGACCTGTGTGTGTGTGTGTGTGTGTGTTTTTGCATTAGTAAGCTCCCATCCTCTTCATGAGGATGTGGCAGTGCTACTAATATAATGTAAATGTACAAGAAGGCAGCAGCCAGTAAACTGAACCCAAAGAGGCAACGTGCTGATATTCCATGGTGAGGTGAGCTTCGATCTGGTCAACACGAGTGGATGAGTCAGTGGCTACGAGCTAAAATGCATTAACGAAGCTGCTGCTATAACTTCATATAACAGTGAGTCATTGTGCACTGTCGATGTACGCTGAAATTATTGCTTCATTTATCCCAAATTATCTCTTCTATATGAACATAATCTGAAATTGACAATCTCAACTGCAAAGAACCTTAAAACAGGGTTAACGATTCAATAACATGACATGTTAGCATCACAGTTGTGCATACTGTCTACTCCTGACAATGCATATCAGGTAAAAACCCATTAGACTCCAAGTTGTCCAAGCTGTGTGACAACCCACTCTCTCCTCTGTTAGGACCATTCAGGGACACTTTCTAACATCACACTCTCACTGTGTGTGTATTTTCACCAGTGTGTTACAGTTTGCTGGTCAGCTGATGGTGTGTGCGTGTGCTGGCTGTCCCTGGAAACCCTCCGTCGAAGGCGGCGTTCAGCACCTCGTCTAGGTTCCCGGCGGTGACGAAATCCAGGTCGGCTCGGACGTTGGCTGGAAGCTCCTCCAGGTCCTTCTCGTTGCGTTTCGGGAGGATGACGCGCTTCACTCCTGCCCTGTAAGCTGCCAGGACTTTGTCCTTGATCCCGCCCACCTGAGGAGGAGAGACTAATCCTGTCAGTTCACCAAACAAACAAAGAAAAACAGTGGACTTTATTATGTGCGTTGAATGTGATAACTCACCGGCAGTACCAGCCCTCTTAACGTGATCTCTCCTGTCATGGCAACATCTGATCTGACCAGTCGGCCGCTAAACAACGAGGCGAGGCAGGTTACTATGGTAACGCCAGCGGAGGGGCCATCCTTTGTGACAGCTCCAGCAGGGAAGTGGAGGTGGATGTCTGTTCCCTCTAAAGGATCTGGACCCCCCACCACTGTTCAAACACACAGAAATCTTCTCTATTAGACCATGTTCATTTGCACCTTCACATTTTTTCTAGCTGCAACTTATGTCTGTTTCTATGTGTGTGTGTGTGTGTGTGTGTGTGTGTAGACAAGTGTGTGTGAACTCACTGCTGGTGAGCTGGTAGGTTTTGGCGTTTGCTCTGAGCCAGCTGATGGCCAGATGAGCAGATTCTTTCATAACGTCTCCCAGCTGACCAGTCAGAGTGAGCTGACCTTCTCCCTCCATTCGACTGGCCTCCACAAACATGATCTCCCCACCGAGCGGGGTCCAGACCAGGCCCAGAGCTACACCAGGCAGGGTAAACCGCTCAGACACCTTCCAATACACACATACACACACACAAACATCTGTAAAGCTGTATTCGGGTGGAATAATCAGAAGACAGAGAGACTTCAAGGAAGGTTCATAATCTTCACAAATTCAGGAGTAAATGTGAAACATGAGGCCAACATGACCTGATCTGTGAAGGTGCTGCTCTGTCGGCACCAGCCAGCTGTTGGTGCCCTGCTTACCTCCATTTCAAACAGCGGAGGTCCCAGAATGTCTTTCAGGGCGATGTGGTCGATCACTATGGGCATCTCTGGGGGCACTGCCTTGTCTGAACACACACACACACACACACAGTTAAATCATTATGCCACAATGCATCTGTTAAAAGCCAACTCACTTTCACATTCACCGGGGCGGCTGTGGCTCAGGAGACATTTGTTACCTGGCAACACAGAGGGATTTCTACAGAGCAGTACAACTGCTGATAGCCTCGGTTTATTTTCACACTTTGTCTCTTCCTCTTTCATTAAATCACTCTAACTCAATTCATCCTGGTGTTAGTCTGCCTGTCTGCTACTTTACACTGCTAATAAGTGTTTTTTTTTGTTGTTGCTGTTTTTAATTGTGCTGTTTCACCAGAATCACCTTGAATTTACTGAGAATCCTGTAGACAAATAAACAAAACTGACTAATTACTTTTGAATATCAAAGCCAGATGAGCGAGAGATAATATACAATGAGTGAGTCTCCAAACAAACAGGCTTTATTTTCTAATAGGGACCAGCTGGCTGCCCATTTTCCAGCTCATTACACAGCTACTGAAAGACATCATGTTGCACTTATGAGTATACTTCAGGCATCCAGCAGCTGACATGAAATATTGTTTTCAAATGGTATTACTTGACTAAATTACACCAAGAGTCTACTTATACAGGCTAGATGTCAAACATAGGTCTGTGACAATAATTGAACTTTATAAATCAACATTTATTACTGCTTTATCGAATATTCATTCCAAGCTGATGGCCGCATTCAAGGCTCTTATTTCTTTGCGACAGACTTTTAAGCCTTGCAGTGTAAAGCCTGGTTTATTTTATTGATTTTCATTTAAACTGACTAGCACCACCTTGTGCCAAACAGCTGTAATTAAGTAAAATGAAACGCCCACAAAGTTACACCCACTTTTTAATCCAGATCAGAGCTCTCCTGTGTAGTGAGCAAACACTGTGCTTGACTGACAACTTATACCATTATCATTCATACAGACCTTTTTAATGGAAGATATTTTAACTTGTCATAGCAGGAACGGCACAGGTGTAACTTCTTACATTAGCAATGGTTCAACTCTGTTCAGTTAGCTGTGCGACAGCATGTATCAGTGCCAGAGACCAGGGACTAGATCACCTAACAGCTATAGACCCACCATTTATATTATTAACTGCACCTGTGTCAAAACATCAACATGAACAGCAGGCTAATGCTGCATTCATGCAACGTCAGCAGAATGCAAAGAACAGGAAATACAGCCCATTAATCCAGCCCCACTTCTGGCCTTGTTGTCACACCAGATAAAAAGCCTAAATTAGCTTCTTTTGTTGTACCACATATTTGTAGCTGTTCATTAGTGAAACCAGATACAAGCAAACTATATAACTCCTATAAAATTAGCTGAATCAGTTGTATGAGTGTTGATGTGACTGTATAGTGACATTCAGCCCGGGTGGTAATATTTGCACAGTTTTGCTCTTCAGTGTATTCAGTTTGAGATAAAATGCCTAAAAAACCTTCACTGAAGCCAACTTCAGGTCTAGTTTGCTGTGGTCTTCTACCATTCTTGACTTGCTGTGCAGTTATAAATGGATTTTTCGTCACTATGCAAATTATTTTAAAATCCTCCACAAGACTTGTGCTCCTCACCAAGATATTCCAAGTCATTTGCCATTTTCTAGTTATCGACTCCTATTTAAATCTTTTCTCGTCTACCTTGCATCTTATCACAGGGCATGAACTTTGTGGTTAGTGTTTTATTTTTATGGCCATGCGTGTAAGTAGACGTGTAACAGGCATCTAAAAATGTAACAATCAGTGCCCCCCCCCCATTGATCCCACCTTTCCGCAAAGACTCAAAAAGAAAACAAACTGCTCAGGCTCCCACCTCCCTGCTCTGTTGGGCCTTCGGGTATCAAAGCCTCTGTCTTGGTGAGTCTGTGACCCTCAGCGACCTTCACGGCCACAGCTCTGCAGATTGCCCCAAGCTTCCTCTCCAGGGAGCGCACACCTGCTTCTCGGGTGTACCTAAAAGAACAAACACAGACACACAAACAAACAACAGATGGATAAAATTAGGTGGATGTGAGATGAGGTAGCTTCTGTTTCTAGGTGTATGACTACTTTTTGCACACTTGATTGTGTTGTAGATTTAATTTTAAATGGATAAAATTGCCTACGAGCAATAACCCACAACGGTATGTACCATTGTGTGCATGCACCTCAGAGTGTATAAAGATGTAGTCATGTCACAAAAATGGTAGGCAAACAAGGTCATTTTAAATAAGCTCTCATTGCCAGCCAGGATGTGTAACTGTCGTGACCCCTCTTAGGCCTGAAAATCACAAGGATCTGTATCTATCAGTCACACGGTGCAGCATGAAATGACAAAAAAAGGAAAATAGAAATTACTGATTCAAAACAGATTGAAGTAATACACTCCAAACCCTAAAGCTCTGACAGAATTGGCACCTCAGGCCATATGTGAGGACTAGTCTGACACTTCAACCTTGTTTCTGCTGAATTCTCTCCTCTTTCTTAACCCCAACTCACCCCAAGCTTTTCAGTTTTCACCAACAGCAACAGTGTGGCTGGCACTGTTTTCATCTTGTGTGTGTGTGTGTGTGTGTGTGGGTGTGTGTGTCATCATGGCAAAATGTAGTCCTGGAGACACCCACTGTAGCTGGAACTACCACAAAAGCAGTTTTGAGTAATTTGGCAGGTATGTAGTTGGTATCTGTCTGTGAACAGATTTTGTCACTATGATATATGATAGCATCACAAACCTCCAAGATACAGGCATGAAACTTTTACAGGTGTATGGTTGAGATCAGTGGTTGAGTACTCATGTAATAATGGCGTAATGAGTACTGAGTGTTCAGGGAGCAGAACATCAACATGTGGACAGGTGTCGCAGCTGGGGTGTGCCCATCGCAAGATGGTTTATAATTACATTTTTGTTTGTCTTTTAAAAGAGGTCTAGTCAGTAGAATAGCGAGTATCCCTCAGAGGATGAGCATCAAGCTGTGTGCTTTGGCTGTTTCTATAGTAACCACACTGGAGTGCAATGAGTGTTGTCGAGAGGCTCTGCAGGTCTGCCAAAAGCATAGTGCTTACCATCTGAAAAGAACACAAGCCTTTGTATCAGCAACTCTGTGTTTGCAGATTTCTTTTTAAAAATGTCACATAGCTCCATCAGGCCATTCAGTGGATTGTATTAATATTACCATTAAAATCACACTGGCCCTGATACAATTAGGCAATCAGTCGATGATGAACTGATAAACAAAAAATGAATCACCAACATTGATATGAAGTCCACCCTGAGCATTGAGAAACACACTGTGACAGGCTGACACTTGGAGACACAGGAAGCAAAACAGAAAACATATGGCTGAAGGGTGTTCTCTCTAATCAAAAGGTGACCCTGCCAGAGAAGCACTGATCAACATTCAAAACAAATACCCACTAAACCACTTGACAACTTAATGATACATTCTGATGACCAGAAGTGGAAATCCAAGTTAGCCTCAGATGTGAGCTGCCAGCTGGCTGAGCGCTCCGCTCCTCACAGCACACACTGGGTCTGTGTATGTAACAGCTTCTCTGCAGTGAACATGGTATGAAGTCCATATCAATCTGAATTCTTACTGTTACTTTTCAGCAAGTTATATATGTGCTGTCTACTGCTCTGTTTATCAGAACTGTACTACTGTGCTATTTACAAATGCTTTGGCCATTATGAGCCTTTTCCTAATCACCTAACTGGCCTCTTTCCTGACCAGATGTTCAGCTCCAGAGTGCCCTCTTAGTACTGAACAAATAATGCTGCAACAAGCTTTGTTCAAAGATGTAGGCGTAGATTTTTCAAGCTGTCTTAATTTCAAACCACACAGGGAGTAGTGTAATGAGTCATACAAGTGTAAGCAGGGTTGTCACACAGGAGACAAAAATGCACCCCTACTTCCCCTAACAGCCCTGCACTGTATGACGCTGTTTCCATGTATGCTAGAATCTATATTCTACAGGATGCTGTTTATATATACACTGTTGCCCATAAAGTTGGAATAAAATATTTTTTGCCTCTTCTCATGAAATGATTGTGACACTGTGATTTATTCTTGATAGATAAAGTGTATATCTTCTCAAAACAAAATTGGTAACTGGGACTCAGTATGTAATCATTGCACCTGGTCAAAGGTGATTACTGATGTGTATCAATAGGAATAAAAAGAGGAATGTGTCTGAAATAATTATTCCAACTTTATGGGCAACAGTTTGGATAGAGGATGCTACTTCTTGTTTCTTTGTTGTTGTTTTTTTCCGCTTACTGCTGCTGGTTTACCGGACATAATTCTGTTGCATGTCTACAATGGCAAATAAAGTGTCTTATCTTATCTATGAGGCTAAACCAAAGTGAAATGGCTATGACAGTATGCAGCCTCACTAGGTGATGACCACACTTTCGAGCCAAGTTGAGAAAGTCTAGAAAAACCAGTACAGACAACAGGAAGTCACCGTGCCCAGCTAAAAGAAAGTCCATATCCCTGCATAAAAGAATAACTTCACATATTTAAACTTCTGTTTTTGTTCAGACATGCCAATTAGTGAGCTCTGATACAGAGACTCTGTTACCTGTGTACAGAGCTATGCCAGTTGTTGTTGTGTGTGTGTGTGTGTGTACCTGCTGATTATATCCTGTGTGGTGTCCTGTGGTATATGCAGCTGTTGAGGTGTTAATCCATGCTGCTCCAGCTGGTTTGGGATCAAGTGACGGTGAGCTATCTCCACTTTCTCCTCCTGGGTATAGCCTGAAACAATGGATGGTAAAAAAAAAAAAGAAAAACAGAACCTTAGTTTATGCAGCAGAGCCAGAGGTACCATCTTTTTTTATTCTGTGCATGCTTCCTCCTCGTCAAAACCTGGAACCTATATTACCCATAATGCTTCTCAACTGTTGACAATTTACTCAGAGTATGTTATGCTTGTAGCCCACACCCCCAGATTTTTTTCATTCTCAAACTTGTAGACGCCAACGAAGTGGCATCACTTGAGGCAATTCATCAGACTTTAAACAGCGCCCTCTAGAGCCACAAAAAGCTTTCTACTTCAACTTTTTTAACGTGTAGCAGTACTCCCCAACACTGGTTAGTTTGGAAGGAGCACTCTAAAGTTAAGCAACTAAAATATGCTGTATGTTATTGTGTACTACAGTCTGATACAAACAACACAGTGAGAAGTTCCAAAGAGATATTGGTCCTTGATTGTAGGCAACAACATCAGTATCATTTGTCATCATCACTGCAAAATTCTTGGTTGGATTTATAACATTTTGTTTTTATCTTTGACTGAAATATGTGGATATACTGGACACAGCTTTCTCTTTGATCATAGCTTAATTTGAGTCAAATTGTGGTGGTATGATTAATAGGTATGAAATAATAATTAGTCATTTGAATTCATGAATTATTATAATATTGCATATTTATATCTGATAGTTATACACCCTGTCATCAGTAACCTATGAATTGGTAATGAACTGTTGAAGTGTGGTGGCAGTGGTCATGATGGTCGTGATGGTCGTGTGTGTGTGTGTGTGTGTGTGTGTGTGTGTGTGTGTGTGTGTGTGTGTGACGCATTGTGATTAGATTCGCAATTGGACACAGAGCAGTTTCATCTGTTCCCTGACTACACAATTACATTCAATCATACGGTTAAGATTAGTTCTGTCACAAGAGTGTGTCCTCAAGATGGAAAATGGAAACTGTTGACATGACTCCTCAGGACAGGAGTCATCTGCACCTAAACCCACCTGGTACCTGCAGCACCTCCATCCTGTCCAGCAGGGCCGGGGGAATGGTCGCTGTGGTGTTTGCAGTGGCAATAAAGAGCACTTGGGAGAGGTCAAAGGCCACATTGAGGTAATGGTCTGTGAAGCTGTGGTTCTGTTCTGGGTCCAGGACCTGAGGGAGCATATGGACACCAATTGTTTCTGTGTGTTTGTGTTTTTAGAGTTGAATCACACTGAATAGAATTTGATTTGGAAGCTAATTGGTTGTCATGGACTGGCTCTGTGGAGAGGCAGAACACAAAGGCACATTGGGAGTGGTGAAAGGCAGTTGAGCACTGCCAACATTTGGTAGAGGGTAGGGATAAGGGTTTGTTCAGGGGAATTAATGTGGAGTCAGATCTCACAGTTCTACTCACAAATAATCAGGAAAACGCCCAGCCTCTCTGCACTTAGGCCAGCCTTGGGATCTCCTGCAGACTCTTTGGTTGTCACTTCATCCCACAGGAGGAAGACAGGATTATTATTTCCTAACTCTTCGAGCTGACCGTGGTAGTGGGGCCCCGCCACCAGGTGGACAGAGATAGTACTGCTGACCTTCAGTGTAAATGTTTGATTGATTTCAAATTGATTTCAAACTGAAGGCTCTGAAAATGTACTTTATTTACAAAGAATGCGTAAATATATTCTGTGTCAACAATTGTAATGATCATTTTTTTAAGTCATGCTTTAATCAACTTATTTCTAGGCATATGTGTTGCATTACCAGGCAACAAAAGCTATTTAGACTTCACAAAAATAGGTACAGACACAAGTTCTCCGTAACAAATTAAGCTAGCTGCGACAAGCTTCGAGTTTTAAAGCTTAGGCAAATGTGCAGTTTCAAAGGATTCAAAGAAAAATAAAGGAAACAACAAGAAATTATAACAAATATATAAGAGGCAAAACTATTAATAAGAGACTAAGCTGGGTTGTCTGTCTTTCCCAGGGCTGGAGTGAACAAATTATAGGCTTTGAAGCCTTTACTGGGAAAACTTGTCTTTCCTGGGCTTCCTGCTGATGATATACGGGACAGCACATACATCTGGCTGGAAGGGCCTCTCTCAGCTGTTTAGATGCTCTTTGAGATACCGGCATTAGAAATCCCCAGAATGAACTCCTGCCTGCATGCCTCTGTGCATACATGGAGCCACCCCGGATGCAAAGAGCTGAGCTCTACAATCGTTGCTTGTCAGTAGAAGCGTAACACTGTATATAGTACCGTAGAGTGTCTGTGTTGAGACTCATTCCTGATGAGGAGTTAACACACACTGATTAGAGGCGAGCTGGTGACATAACTGGTGAACTCAGGTTAAAGGGGATAGTGTGTGGTCAGTCAGTTGCACTGTGGACATGGAAATTTTGACGATAAGCTTTATTTATTAAATAGTCTGAAAGGAAAGGCTTTTTGCTGCTCTTTCATTTCTACAACTGCTCTTTTCGAGCAAAGGTCCCTGTTGTGTGTCAGATTACAGCTCAGTCAGTTTCTACGCCAGATTAACACTGTTGTACATTTACCAGAAAATTATAATATTACCCATAATGATTGATTGATTTAACCAATTTCTGATATAACTGAAAAGTCCCCCAAAGCTGCAAATGTTTTGTAGCAATTATAATCAAGGACAAAAATCTCTGGGTATGTATTAAATCTTAAAATGTCTTTAGACCTCATGGTAAAAGCCCTGCTGCCTTTCATCTATGGACTCAGCTACATATGTTTTTATTCATCAGCCATTTAAGTACCCACAGGTGGACTTATCTGCGCGATATATCACTGGTACTCAGTTGGATGCATCTTGTACCCAGCCTGTTGACTGCTATAAATGGACTGAATAAAAATCATTTTAATACTGCTCTCAACAGAGGTGTGACAAACTAATATAGAAACAGGTTGTTTTTTCAAAGTGAGCTTCATTGTTTTCTGTAGTGTGTTAATGATTCTTTGAAATGTAATCAAAACCTTTTCACTTTGAGGCTCATGTTCCTTAACCTTGTGAAAGTGTGCCCCAATACACCACATCAGTCATAAAATCCAGCATATCCAGTGCTTCATTTTTCATATTACCACCAATATTCGCTTTTCTTAAGATTAAAGACCCACCTACAAGTTCAACTAAATCTCGCTTTTTGCAGGTACTTGGTCCTTCTCCTCATATCGTTTAAATTCCATAAATTCTCATCTTTCAGATGTCTCCTGGGAAACATATACATGTATATTATTAATGTGGCCTGCTTATATATATATCTATCTGTAGTCCATTACCATATGAGGAATCTCTCCCCTCACTTACAGCAGAGGCTGCTGTACTGCCGAGTCCTTAAAACATCTGCTGTACAGACCCTCCAGTTACCTGCTCGTATGAGTCTTACCTGCTGTCCTCTAATGTCAGACTGGTCACAGGCGCCTCTAAAGCAATGCAATTGGCTTTCACCCAGGTCTAATCGCTTTACGTTGCGGCTCCTGGGGGCTAAAGCCTGGTCAGACCTAAAGACACAGCAACATACGACAAGGCCTGCACTCCATATAACTATTTGCCTTTATACATTTAATGTATACGATCTAAAAGGCACCTTGAGGGAAGTCTTCAGCTGTCTAACAGCCAGGTACTCCAGCACACGTCTCTTCGGCTTGTCCATGGCATAGTGATCGTTGTCCAGCAGAGTGCGAGCAGCTCGGATGTCCAGGCAGTCTGAAGAGTGTGTGTGTTGGGTGGGGCAAACGTGGATGCGATGGATGGTCCCAAGAAAGATGGAAAAAATGTTAAAGTTAGAGATGGTAAAGACAGTGAGAACAGTGAGATGGGAGTTGCAGAAACAGAGGAATGAGTGACTGGAATTTGAGAAAGTAAGAAACAGTAGAAAACTAGAGTTTAATACCCGCAGGAGCTTTAGAAACCAGCAGTTACAGCTAATAAAGACAACACAAAGCACAGATCTAGAAAACCACTGGGGAAAGATTTTTCCCAGGTGGTTTGGAAAAGTTTGCTGATCTTTTCGAAGACAGGCAATTCTCCCAAATTGTCTGATGAAAAAGAACTTGAGATGTATTTGCATCACATACTCTAGCTATCACCTCTGACCCTGCAACTGAATGAACCCTGTCCTCAAAATTTTCAACTCTCCACTGATATGAGATTGCTTATTATAGGGTCAGCCTGCGGTCAGCCTGCGGCATGCAGAGACAGAGAGACAAAGCAAAGCAGTGGCTGTGAGCTTTTGTACAATACAAGTCAGTTTGTGAAATGTGTTGGCAGTGGGCCCTCTTGATATTGTGGCTAGCCACCACATACACATTATATCAGAATGTTACATTTATGGTTATTGGTCTGTCTGACTGAAATCACTTTCATGTGAAACTCCAAGAAATCAGGGAATAGTTAGATTTAAAGTAAGTGATGTAAAATTACTTAAATAAAAGAGCATTAATTTATTTTTGGTCACTAGAGTGCAGCAGAACAAGCTTAGAACACAGCACTGCCATTTTATTTCTTAAAATTGATGTAGCTAAATTATTACCAATTTACACATCCAGCAGAAACAGAGCAACATTAGCATTTATTTAGAGTTGTGTTTGGGACACCTTGATAAATATAATCCTGATATTCAACCTCCTTTTAGCTTGGTTTTGCTTTCCACCAACTTGGTGATGAATAGGTATTATACACTGGGTTTGTTTAAGTATAAAGAGGAAACAAGCAGCCAGCTGCTGCTGGAAAACAAGGTTGATGAGAGCTAGAGCTGTGAGATTGGACCAAATAGTAAATGTTGTGGGCTGTAAAACAAACACAAGGAGCTGAGAGATGCTAAAAAGTTCTGCAGAACTGAGGAGAACTGCAGTGTCCAGTGATAATTCTTTGTGGATTGATTGCAACAAGTGACACCTTCAACATTACACAGAATCATTTCATCCATTGTTGATATAAAAATATTGATTAGTGTGGCTTCAACTCTAATTTGTGAGTCAACTTAAGCAATGAACATTTCAAAAAGAACAGTTGACCATGATCTGATCATTAAATTATTGTTTTTGATTACATCAATTGATCATTGATAATTACATGTATTCAAATGTGGTCATTTCAGTTGGTCATCATAAGATTTTGATTCACACTTCAAAGCAAAAGGAAAGCACCAGAGAAAAATCGATGACACTGAAATATTCAACACAGTTAACATCACAATCACCACGTTAAACATTTCTCAGCATTAAAACATGAAGCACTCCTTTAAAAATGAACAAATACATCTTGATAACTTTTGTCAAAGCTGAGTATCTTTTTAGATGTGTGACTGTTGGGCTATTATACAAAGACAAAGCTCAAGAGTATTAGAGATGTCATACAGTATCGGAGGCATCTGACATTGTTGGCTTGTAAACCTGAACTCTGCCAAAAGCCACCTATAGCTTTATTTACCTTTGGTGCTTTTACTCCACGGCAACTCTACCATTAGATCCAAGTAGTTTCTGGTTAGGGCATACTCAGGCATGGACTGAGGCATCTTCTTCAACCTGAAAACAGATGAAGATGAAGATTGAAGATTAATTGTGATACCTGCCTGTCGTAAACTCTCTCCATGCAAACAACAGAGAAGTGATGATTTACTGAATAAGGTTTAACAAGCTTTAAAATGTTGAATTCTTACCAAGCTCCTCTCACTAAAAGGGTTTTAAACTAAATTTAATAATGCCTCATCTGCTTAAATATATACATTTCACCAAAAATGTTTGTAGATTAAAAAGCTACTGGAAAACGTAAGATTTATTTTAAATTGTGTGACATAAATGAGTGGGTATAAATAACTGAGTGAGGTTTACACAACATGTTTTTCTTAAATGAGAAGATAAAGCACATGTCCAGATAAACACAAAGCTCACCTCTTGAGCTCTTTCAAGCATACTCTGAGTGCCGCTTCAGGCATGTTTGCCCCATGAACTTTCCTCTCCAGGGATGCAGTGTCATCTCCATCATCATCTTCATCCTCCTCATCCAGATTGAACTGCCTGCCTGGGAACACTCCACCTTTTCGCACCGATAACACCTGAACAGATAGGAAGTGAACAGGCATATATACGCCGATCAACCACAACATTAAAACCACTGATAGGTGAAGTGAATAACATTGATCATCTCATTGCAGCACAATGTTCTGCACGGAAACCTTGGGTCCCTCATTCATCTGGATGTTACTTTGACAGGTACCACCCACCTAAACATTGTTGCAGACCAAGCACACCCCTCTGTGGCAATAGCACTCCCCAATGCCAGGGACCTCGACAATGCTCCCGCCACACCACAAATACTACTCAGAAATGTCTGAACGAACACAAAAAAGAGCCCAAGGCGTCAACCTGGCCTCCAAACTCCCGAGATAACAATCTGATCCAAAGGATCCGCTGCCAATGTGCCCGGTGCCGGTCACCACAGGTCATCCACAGAGGTCCCGTTTGGCAGTACGAGGGGGACCTACACAATGTTAGGCAGGTCCCAGAAGTGTGGGTGGGACATATCAAAGTAACATCCAGATGAATGTCAGGACTCAAGGTCTCCCAGAAAAACACTGTATTGTAATGAAATGATCAATGTTATTGACTGTGCTTAAACAATGGTTAAACAGAAGTGAAAATGTCTGGTACCCTCTTTTCATTATCAGGACCCATCTTCCTGGTTTTCTGCAGTAGTTTTAGTCCTTCTATCTGTCTGGTTAACATGGGCAGTGCCTTCTTAAAACGTTCCTCCAAGCTCACTGCATCCAGGACCTTCAAAGTACACAAGAAGGTACATAAATTACCAGTCGTTTATTTTGGAAAGTCACAACCTTAAACCAATGTCTTCCTGTAGCACCAGCTTCATAAAAAGAAGCTGTGGCAAACAGAAACGCATACCAAGACACTGTTGTATTAAACAAAGCAGACTGCACCAATGTTCATCTGGATTGTCTCAATATTCCATGAACAAAAATGTTAGATATAAGAATAATTGGAAAGATGTTATAATCATGTTAAAACACTGCAAATAGTGACTTACTTTAAACCGTCTGTCACATTGCATGTTGTTTAAAAGTGATTTGTTAGAATTTTGGCTGACACAGACCCACCTGTAGTTTCTCCTTGTTTGAGGTGCGGATCATGGAGGCAACCACATCAGGTAGAGTTTCCCTGGGCAGACTGTCCAGCAGACGCCTGAACTTAGCCACCACTGGAACAGACATGTCCAACATACCTAATAACTACACACATACACAAACATGTGGAGACACAGTGGGATTAGATTTACTGACACAATTGGCAATTTTTTAAAAATCTGTCACTCTGTGTTGTTGTTATGATCCATCACAGGTTATTGCTATAAGGGAAAAGACAAATGTTGCCTGTTTCTTGTTATTTTGACAGATTTTGGCATTCCAAAGTTCAGAGTTTCCAGGAATTCACCCAGTATGAATAGCATAAATTGTGAATGTAAAAACAGACATAAAGCCTTCCCATGTCATTGGATCAACTGATGAATGAGGAACGAGCCTGTAAGTACTTTGATTTATGGGTTTTCCAGCTGCCGTAAGTGCTAGACAACTGCAACCTGCACAATTTCCACAGCAAGATAACAGGAAACTTTAGAGAGAACATTTTCATTTTAACAGAATGACAGGTATATTCAGAAGCAAAGTGTCTGTGTGGATAATGCCCTTTTTGTTGCCTGTTCCGTCATAGTGGCTATCATTGCTAATGTTGCTTATCCAGTTCTTCTGGTGTTTTATATGAATAAACCTTGGTAGAAGAATAAAATGCATACGTTTCTTCTTTTGCACCATGTGCTCCATTCTCTGCTAAGCTAACCGGCTACTGCCGGCCATAGCTACATATTGAATGGACAGATATGACAGTGGTATGCTGACCTATTCCTTTGGGGTTCCAATTTAAAGGAAACATGCAAAAATAATATACTAAACATGAAGGCATTCATCATTGGTGTTTTTTGCCATCAGAAACTACTTTTCTGATGCTCTGTTTAGTCTCACTGAATTAGATGGGAACAGTTAGCCTGTCACTGTTTGAAGGTGGCAAAATCTACCTACCAATATATCTAAAGATCAGTTATTAATACATATTATTTTGTGTGTGTCAAAAATGACAAATAGGCCGGCTGTTTCTCCCTGTTTTCAGTCTTTATGCTAAACTAAGTTAATGGGCTTCTGGTTGTAGCTACATAGCATACAGACATGATAGTGGTATCTATCGTCTCATCTTCTAATTTCCATATTTTTAACTCTTTGTAATTATCAGAATTTATAATTTTTTTCTCTCCCAAAAGGATCAAATCTTCATCTAAGTTACATACAACAATAATGAAGAAACACAACCAATCAACACAATTTTAACTAAAAACACACAAATCATAGTACTGTACTTGTCCATACTGTAAAATCACTCAGACTAACAGTGTAATTTGAAAAACGCATGTGAACTTCTTAGCTAATGATATCGACATAAGCAAAGTGGAATTAGGACCTAGAAATGTCAAGCAATCAAACAAGATTGGAGGTGCAGGTTAGAGCCACTTTGACTTATTAAAAACACTCAAACATTTTGAGTTTGCTATTCACAAGAAGCATCTGAAGAAAGCATCATGTGAATCATGCGTCTGAAAGGCTGAAAAAAAGAATTGGAACTGGTTAACATCTCTGTTCATGAATCTAATATATGCAAATCATGTTGCATGGTTGAATGTGGTGGCCATGGCAAGACACTGCAGAGAATGCTGCTGATTCCATGCCTGAAGTTTGCCAAAGAGCACCTTTACACTCCATAATGCTACTGTGAAAATGTTTTATGAACTGATTGGGAATGATCATGAGTTTGGGCTGCTTTGCTGCCTCTGAGTGTGGACAGCTTGCCATAATGGAGGGAAAATTAATTTCTTGAGTTTATCAAGGTATCTTACAGTATAATGTCAGGATGGCTGCCCACCAGCGGGAGCTCAGTAGAAGTTAGGTGATGTAGCATGATAACGACCTTCAACACTGAAGTAAATCTACTACAGAATGACTTAAAACAAAGAAAATCCACCCTTTGGAGTGGCCCATTCAGAGCCCAGACCTGAACCCGACAGAGTTGTTCATATCAGACATCCTACAAATATGGCTGAGCTGAAGCAGCTCTGTGAGGAAGAAAAGTCCAGCAGAATGTTGTGCAGGTCTGATCTGCTTCTACAGAGGTGGTCCCAAAGGACATTTAGCCAATTATTAAATTGGGTTCACTTACTCTTTCCGCCAGCAGTAAATACTTAATGGGTGTATTAAATAAAGACACAAAAGATTGTAAGTATTTGTGTTACTGGCTACATACTTACCACATACCTGTGATCAGATTTTTTGACCAATTAATGCAGAAAATCAAAGGGTTTACATACTTTTTCTTGCCACTGTTCATGTCATGGCAATAACATTGAAAAGAACAACACACACACTAACAGATGCAGACACAAAATAACCTACTACAAATCATATCAATGCACACACACACACACACACACCCCCACACAGAGAGGAACCATCATTACCTGGGGTGAAAATACATCAAGGGTCAAAAGGTTATGAGGAAAATGTATAGCTGCTGTGTTTTGGGAATGTGCTCTCTGGTGAGAATGTTTTTATGGTAATTTATCAAAAAGAAAAAGCTTCAAGTCAATGTCATTTCAACAGCTGCCACAGAGGTGCTTTAGTTTGAGTAATAAAAAAAAACAAAGCCAAATTTGCAAGAGGGATGAAAAAACATACAGGAACAGCACTTGTACTAACATATCTAGATCACTGACATGAGCACTAACTTTTCCCACCAGCACTGTGAATGTTTAATGGGTGTGTTAAATCAAGATACAAAACATTATAGTTGTTTGTGTATTTATTTTAAGCACATTGTGCTTATCCACTTGTGACTTAAATGATCTTCACATCGCATTTTATAACCAATTAATACAGAAAAGCAAAGGGTTTGCAAACATTCTTGCCACGATACATGTGATGTTAAAAACCCAGAAAAGCTATACACTAGTATATCCACATACTACTCCAAATAATATAAATGCATACATACACATCCAGAGGAATCTTCATCATCTGAGGCGAAAATACATCAAAGGGTCAAAGGGTTCTGAGAAAAATGTATGGTTGTGGTGCTTTGGGAATGTTTTCGAGAATGTTTTAAGGAAATTTATCAAAATGGAACAGTTTCAAGTTACTGTCACTTCAACACTTGCCAAAGAAGTGTGTTAATCTGAGTGAAAAACAAAAGAAAATTTCCTGGGGGATGAAATAACATACAGGGAAGCACTTCCAAAAACACGTCTAGGTCACTGCTGTGAGCACCATCAGGTTTGTGTCTACAGACTGAAAGTTATCAAAACACTGCTGGCACTCATATATGCAATCCACTGAAGGCAAAACATTTCTCCAACAAGAAAGACATTTATCGAATAATTCTATAATTGGTAAATAAAGGTTTCTTTGATAGGAGGATGTTTAAAATGAAAAGGGAAAACATCAGTGGCAGAGCAATTAATAACTAATAAGAAGCAGGGACTGATACACACACACACACACACACACACACACACACACACACACACACACACACACACACACACACACACACAGTATATACACACACACCTGTACAGCAGCCTGGTAGAACTTCTGGGACAACTCCCCTATCTCCCCATCACTTGGGGTGACACCCTCTGTTGCTGGGGTTGTATACTGCTCCAGTTTATCCAACTGCTCCACCTGCAATTTTTTTAAATAAGAGAGACACATCCTGCTGTCACACACATTTGTGTACTTGAGTTTGTATTTCTGAAATACTGAGTGACCTGTGTTTTTGGTCCTCCAGTAGTGCTCAGTAGCAATGTTTTCATGAGTGGGTTTGTGGGTTTTGTATATATTGTGGACATGCACACAAACACACATGTAAACAAGGAGGTGACAATGCTCAAACAAAAGAAAGAAAGACGACAGCTAGTGAGCAAACATGAATGCTCTGGTAGAGTATTAGTCAATCAGTAAATATCTATACTAATGCTATTTCTTTTTGCATTTGGTGCAAAAAGCTGCATATCATGTCACTACAGCATACTCCAGGGTTGGTCAGTAAAGTGTGAAATCATTGCTGGGTGTGGTTACAGGTGCAAAAGAGTGCCCAGCATTGTAAGAGGTGTAGCAAACTCAAAAATTTCATCTAGAGAGGGCAGTGAAACACAGCTTTGGAGCCAGCTATTAAGTTAATCTTTAACTGTGAGACATCCCCACAATCATGGGATTGATGATTTTGAACAAAATAAGGTTGGGGTAATATCAGATAAGCTTTACCTCTGCCAGGACAAAGGGTCGCTCCTTCAGCAGACTTGACACACTAAAGCGACACAGTCCAGTGATGAGGAGGGTGTAGTGAGGCTTTGGCCAGTTACTGCCCACCACTTGTACTGCTATCCCCGCTGTACCAATTCTACACAGAGACAGAGGGAGAGAAAGTCAGAGTGGGACAGAGGAGGTGGGTGTTGAGAGATACTGTAATAAGCAGCAGGTCTGGGTACTGTGGTAAAGTCACTAATTTGAGTCTCAGTCATCTGCCACAAAGCTCCACTGATGCAAATTATTGCAATTAAACTGATTTAAAACTTTACATTTTTGGTGAGACAGAGTAATTCCAATGTTTTTTTTCATAAATCTCACTTACATTGTCTACAAAATGTAGCTACAAAACCACCTCCTGTCTGCTTTCACAGTTTCAGTGAGGTCTTTCTTCTGTACCATTAAAGAGACTTCAGGAGAAACAAGCTAGATTGACAGCCCTGTGGTCAGTGGGGACTCACTATGATATAATGTGTGGAGCTGCCACTTAGTCAAAACAAGCAATCAATGACTTTAACAAGCGTTTGACAAGATTGGTCAAAACACTTGTTATATGTGAAGTCGCCACAATTTACAGACACAAACGCACACACACAGCTCCAAAGTTTTCTCAACAGCTGGTTTGAATTGCTACTGTCAGCCTAGGGAGTGTTTGCTATTTCCTTGTAAGCCAGAGTTCAATTTAAATCAGGTAAGATGTTACTAAAATTAACAAGACAAAAAGATCCAACTTTATGAAATGATTGTGTGTGACATTCAACAGTGATGTGTTGACATAAATCCATAAAACTTTTTGCTATGCATCAATACACCAATCAGCACTTCCTGATACTGTTGCCCAATTTTTGCCAACTCCCACACACACACATATAAAATGTGTTTCTGATTATACTCTTGCAGCCACCAGACTCAGTGACTACAGTTATGTGAATGTGGATTTGAAATGCCTTTCAATAATTTAATGGCTGTAAACCAAAGACACATGCAGTGAAAAGCTGACTGACAACCAGCATAAAAAGTCTCCTTTCCAGCATTTTCCCCTTTCAATGAGAAATTATATGCATCTATGATTTTTAGGTAGATTGAAACATAACATGACCACCTTTGTCACTGATTAATTCAAACTCAGAATAACATTTTCCTCCAGTAACTTTGGCCAATAGAGAGACCACCCACACAGACTGACACAGTTTCTATTTAGTCACCAGACTGGCCTGGTAGGCTGAAAGGTTAAAGTCCACTTCTCTGTGCATGGTTGATAAGTTTCTGACTGCAAGGCCACTGTAGACTTTTCTAGAACAAATCACACACTAAAATATTTATCAAAAATTATGAACTGTGCATAACATGAAAACACCAATTAGCCTAATTATGATTGGAAAATGAATGGTGGCAGTCCTTTTAGAGGCATAAGAAAGTAAATAATAATAATAATAAATAATAATGATATAATCTATTAAATATGTATTGTATTGTATTGAGTATTAAACCCACGGATATCAAATGGTCAAAATCCAGCTATTTCACAACCTGATGAGGTGATTTCCCTCCTTTGTTTAGTTTTTGTTTAATTTTAATAATTTTTAGAGGCTTCAGAATATGGCCAATTTAGAAGCCTAATATGTGTTCAGGAAATAGTGATAAAGCATTTCATTAATTAATAACTATGTGTACAATAAAATAGGCATAAATAAACTAACTATTTATAAAGTGGTAATCTATACATAAATAAAATAATAAAAAAAGGTTATTCATTATTTGATATATTGATATACAGTAAAAAGAGGAAATATTAAAAAAAAAATTACAAATGAATTATTAATACAGTTCAAATTAAAAAGTACATCATTTAAAAATAAACAAAATAACTATTTGAAATCTGTTTGCAAATGTAGTTTAATAAGAGAAATAACTGGATTCACAGATTGAATTATGAATACAGATTTTAATCAGGCATTTGAATGCAGTCTCCCTTCTTATTTGAAATTCCATTTTCCCCACTGCCTTTCCTTTTCCTATCATTCATTAAATGTATTTAGTCATTCAGCCTTTCCTTTTAGTTTTTCTGTGACACGTGTGCTGGATAAACACTGTAAAACAATGCAAATTAGCCATGGGATGTAGCAAGCTCTCTGACTGGTTAGAGAGCTGCAACTGAAATTAGCACTGAAATGCTAATTATAGAGGGAACTGCTCTTTTAAATGCCTGAAAATCTGTATTCTTAAACTCTGAATTCAGTTATTTTCTTTCTCTTTTTAAACTGCAGAAGCATTCTTCTGAATTCTTTCATGTATTTTAATTAGACCTGCTAATTGTTTTATGATGTTTTTGTGAATCTCTTCATCATTTGATCTATTTACTGATGGATTAGCATATAATTTGTAAATAATTGTTACAATTCCTCTTTGAAATACCCTACAAAACATCAAAGTAATTAATTTATTGTTTATCTAGTATATTTACTCTTGGATTAATATACTAATTTGTGAACTTTTTTTATATATCTTGATTGTACAATTAGTTATTAATCAATGAAATGCCTGATTGCTATTTCCTTGACATTTATAGTCCTCCATATAAAAGCTATTAGAATTCTATATTGCTCAAGACACTGGTACTAGTTAGAGAAAAGTCTGAAAAGACAGAATACTAGCTGAACTACGTTTTATCCTCTTTTCTATCTTATAATTATCTCGCCACACATCGGGTTTATCTTTCAACATCTTGAGGGGGCCTCCGAACCCAATGTTGGGGTACAGTACACAGTACCGTACAGTCAGCTGCTGTCACGCCTCCAAAACAACACCACCAAATAATATAATTGGAATGGCTCAACTGTCCACTCTCTACTTAGCTATGTAACCAAATGTAGATTACTTATGCAGGGTGGGGAGGTCGTCGGTGTCGTGTTCTGGGTCTCTGGTGTTGGGAATCACTCCTATAATTGTGCTTTTCAGCGAAGTCCCTCTCAACAGCCTCTGGCTGACCAGGTGCATGTTCCGCGGAGAGTCGACGCTAAACCTGACGGTGGAGCCCGGGAGGAGCACTCCTTCATGGGTCAGCAGAAGCGGGAGACGACTCGGTATTTGTATTCCGCCGCCGGAGGTCATTGTCCGTGCTTTTTAGAGGCCAGTTCACCGTTTATACAACTACTCTTGCAAACAAATACGTACTCCCACTGCCTCTCGGGTCAGCCAAATGTGAACATACGACTTCCGGGTATCAATTTCAAAATAAAACTGTCATTGACGACACTAGCGCATAATTGATAACCAGAGTGAAAATAAATTAAACCCGTCTTCAAAACGTGGATGGTGTGGTTGTCACACTTATTTTCGCATAATTATTTGCCCTCAAATGGCACAATTAGGCTTTTTCCTTTCTGCTCCTGCTTCCCGTACGTCCAAAACTGCTTCCTCGACTGGCTACGGTGAGTACAGAGGGACAAACAAATTAGAACGAAGGTAAAACGCAACTGCAGGGAGGTTGCAGCTTGCTTGTTGCTCTTTGTGTATTTTCTCTGTCTCCACTGATGAAGTAACAGTCTTAAGGTACTTGTACTTTGCTGTATTTTCATACATTTACATTTATTTTACACCTTTTGTTACAAGCTTCTTCTGTGGCCCTTGAAGAATACCCCTCTAAATTCATGGCGCAAGAAGTACAACCCTCAGAACTGGGTAGCATTACACAGTGTTAACTTGAATTGTTTCTCTATTCTCCTAAACCAAAATATTTCTGCTTTATATCTGGGTCTCCTGGTTCAGACATGAAATAATCTGCCAGAAAGCGTATTCACCAGTAAAGGTCCTACAGGCATTTACATGTTATTAACTGTCTTTAAAAAGATAGACAATTGACTATGTTTTAGAGAAAGAATATGACCAACACAAAATTATGTTATTATGTTTTATTGTGCAAGACAGCAGTGAAATAATAATACTCTCTTTAATAATGACTGGACTCTGGACACAGGGTTAGTTGATAAAAATAGCAATTTGATTTTTATTTCTTTCATAAAAGTATTGTCACGTAGCATTATACATTTCCAAAAAATAAATAAATTCAATATCTTGTGTATAAAAAAATCTGTTTCTAAAATCTATCCTCAGACCACAGACAACAACCATCCATGTGTTAGCAGTTATCATCTCTCTGTTGTTGCCCGTCAGCTGTGGGAAATATCACTTTTTCACAATAAGGGATCTTTGAATACACCTTAAAATGCTCTTATGGTTACAAAAAGACAACCATACAGTTATATATGATTGATAAAGTATAATAAAAATACACTTACTGCATTTATAGAAATACAACAATAATTATCATTCATCTCTTACATCATTATAGAGCTTCTTCTGCGAGGAGCAAATTTAGCCCCTTACTTACTTAAGAAAGCTGCTCAACCCATTGCTGTTTATTTATATAACATAATAATTGAAGATCATCATTCTCACTACAGAAGAGTGACACAATTAGACTTGCAAGGCTTGAATGTATATATGTGACATTTTGGGGTGAATTCATGAACTGAAACTGTAACTTTCATACAAACAGAGAACTTTCACAAGTAGAAAATGTGAGCAGTTGTGACTCAAATTGATGAGACAAGTACCTGAAGTTGCTAAGATGAAAGATAACCAATTCCTTTTTTTTTTAACAGTATTGTGAATGATACAAACTCTGGTAACAACTGCATAAAAAATATTCTATCATAATAGACACAGTTAGCCCAAAAGGCATGAACTGACTAAACCAGCAAGTCAGGATTTGCAGGCAATGAACCAGGTGCATCAATATAATACTGTAGATCTGTTATGGACTAAGATACACTTCAGGCTTAGGAAAACACTGAGTGCATGAAGATGTGAGCAGATAGTTTTGAGCCCTGACTATGTCCAAGACTGTAAATGACTGATACCACCCACCTAACTGTGACTAAATGGTTGTGACAAATAGAGACCTGACAACAAATGCATTTCACCCTACTTTAACAAGCTCTGTTTACATTGTTTTCAGACAGAGACTTAGTTACAGACAGCTTCTGTACATTCTTGGTTATCAAGTGACTCTTACAGCACAGTTCACTTAGTTAAGTCCTGTTTGCACCTTGACAAGCAGATGGTCTTTATCTTTTAGCACCTGGTCCATTTTAAGAGTAAGCTTAAAAATATCAAAGATGGTACATTTACTGCACAACTAAAACGTGTTGCATTCTGTATGCACATAATGTGTATTTTATCTAACAAATACATTATGTGTCACTCTAAAGTCTGAGCAGGTCAAAGGGTAAGCTTAATATCCCTCAGTGGAGGACTTCCTCTATTAAACTTGTGACTTGGCCATCCCATAAGAGACTGAATGTGATGGAATGAACTGAGTAAAAAGAAGTGCCATTTTCATTCATTGGCCCTTAGGAAGTGTATCTTACCTAAATATGCCAAGTGCCTCACAAGTCAATCAAATCCCTCCCAGGAGGTCTAAGGTGTGCTGTATATGTTATTAATAAATCTCTCCTCTGCATCACCCATACATCCTACCTTCATCATCATCATCAATAATCAAGTGAGGCGAAATGTGAGACTAAACTTCATGAAAGTGGCAGTTTCAGTCAAGTAACAAGACTATGTGTAGGGTTCTTTCCAATCCTGACAATTATAGAGGACCTTCATGTGATCTACTCAGCAGCCATAGTGCATGTCCTCTGCACTTGAAAACAGTGGCTAAGCATAGCTGACTGAATTTCCTAACTTTACAATTCAGCGATCTCAGTGGTACACAGTAAACATTCTCACTGCAGCAAAATTGGACAGGTTTTCATTTTGTGGCTAGTGTCTAGAATTATCTGGTAGCTGTAGGTCAAATAAAATCAGCCTTACCTGCTTTGCTAAATTTGCGTGCTGGTGGCTAGTCAACTTTGTTTAGGTTACCTGAGCAAACTCTTAACAACTCACAGCTCATGCAAGCATGTGATAACTTCTGTTTTTTATTAGTTGTGACCATACATTTTCCTATTTTTTCTCATTAATTTTTGAATAGTCAGTTGTACTGTGTCTCCTAAGGTTTCTCCCATGCACACATGTTTTTGGATTTAGGTGACATTTTCTGTTGAGAGCCGTTCCTGATGTGGGCCAGTAAGTCCTATTGACATTGCATGTAATAATACAGTATGTTGTACAAATACAGTTGACTTGCCTTAATTTTTCAGCTTTTTTCACATTTGCATTATCCTTAATACACTGAACCTTACTATCATAGTGCCTATTAAACAAAGGTATGATCTCCATAATATAACTAACTTACTTCCCCAAAACCTGACAATTGAACACATTTCATAGATAGCCTTGAGTTGAGTTGTAAAAGTGGAAAATATTAAAACAGCAGTGCTGACACAAACTGATGGAAAATCTCAGATGAAGAAATGGCAGGAATTACTGATTTGCTTTGAAGTAAAATCTTAGAATTTGTTGGAGTGTAAAAAATGTAAACCACTCAATACATATGAAAGTAACAACTCAAAATACCACAAACAAGACTGGGTGTCACGTTTTTGTACACTAACAAATGCAACATAATTTTCGTGTAAGATGATAAGTTTCCAGCAAATGTTTTTCCATTGGCCAAATATCATGTAACCATGTAATTATTGTTAGGTTTTTTATCTATTACATTTGTAAATGTATTGAGGCCTGATTTTAAAGTGAACAAATTCTGACTGTGATGATGCTTCATATTTGAAATGCTTATGATCACTCTTTAAGCTGCACAGATAATGCGTCATCAAAATATTTGATAGGTTCCTGGTGAAAAAAAAAAGAAACCCATAACAGATCTACAGTAAATATCAAAATGCATATCTTGGATGGACTGAGATGAACATATGTTGTAGTTTGTCTGGCTTCAGCTCTCACTCTTGCATGATAAAAATATTGAAAGAAATATACAGCTTTTGTTCATGCAGTTTGGGCCTATAACACACTTGTAGAATAACGCTTAAATGTAGGCTGGAGGTTGAGAAATGCATAGTCAGCAACTGAAGAGGGAAGAGAAAACAGCAGTTATCAGTTTGCTTTTAGGTTTGAAGTTCAGCTCACGTACACTGCTCTTACTCTAGCTCACTGATGTTTGAAAAGAGGCATTCATAGAAGAGAAGTCTGGCTATGGTACAAACAAACTCAGTTGATGTTTTTCAGTATAATAACAATCCAAAGTCTCTCTTGCTGCTTCTTGTTGGTTTCTGAGGTGGACCAGGCAGGTCCACGGGGCACATCACAGGCTTTTTGGACAAAGATGTGGCAAAGCCACAGCGATGTCCTCACCCCTGATGAAGTTAACCCTACACTGACAAGGATTAAGCAGCTTGTACTGCACTCCCCTCTAATGTATTGATCATAAAACAGTTTCATCAATATATGTGAACATGAACAATTCTCTTCCAAAACTAGAAACCTGAATGCCACAGCATCAGTCTGAGATGCCATAAGGAGACAAATTATTCAGAAAATGTATGGAGTTTAGGATTTTACTCCTGCATGAGCTTTATGTAATTTTAACAGAAATATGCACATAAATCATCATGAATACTGTTACTGTGCTTACAATTTTAGCTGTTATTGATGGAGCCACAACAGGATTGGTGTCTTCATCATATCATGACAACATTGGCCCTCTTTGGTTGATTTGGGAGAGACTTATTGATGTTCACAAATCAGTACTGAACTGTCTTGTTTCAGTGTGGATAGTCCTTTTACCCCTCTCCCTACACCTCAAGGGAGAAAATGATTCTAATCCCTAATCAGTATCAACAGGGACAACTTCACCCTACTGGCCTCTTCTCAGCTTTCGGGCTGTAAGTCTTTCTTCCTGCCTTTCCGCCAAAAGGAAACACCACAGTCTGCAAAACAGATAAAAAGAGAAATGCCATTTAACATTTGCAGCAGGTGTCTGATTGATTAACTCCTATAAACATTATTCAGTGTCTCTCACCACTTTTTTTTACTGTCTCATCATGAATATGTATCACTTCCCTAACTCTCTCCATATGAGCCATGGGGCCAGAGCTACTCAACTTAAGTACAACTTTACTCTCAGATTTCACTTTTTTGATGGGTCGCATATAAAGTAGTTGCAGCTGTAGTTGTTAGACTGTACCATATTGGCAGGGTAAGAAGGGATCCTAAGGACAGGGTTGTTACTAAACCTCAAAGACACTGTATCAGCATTTTAAACACAGACAGACCTCCTTCAGCAGTCAGATGAGCAACTTTTTATCCGTAAGAAAAATATATTTTTGGCCTCTCCAAATATGCAGAATTTATTTAGAAATACATAAAATGTCTATTTTTTTAGCATGCTGGAGCTTGGTGCTTAAAGGATTAGTTCAACATTTTGGGAAATACACTTATTTGCTGCCTTGCTGAGAAATAGATACGAAGATTAATATGACTCTCAAGTGTATGCTAAATATAAAGCTCAAATAAGCAACCAATTAGCTTAGCTAAATACAAAGACGTCAAACCTGGGTAAACAGCCAGCATAGCTCTGCCTAAATGTAATTAAATCTACTTACCAGCACCTCTAAACTCAGTAATTATCATCCGTCTAAAAACCTCAGTGTAAAAACCACAGTTGTTGCTGTTTTAAAGGGTTATGTGCTAGACTACCTTGGCTGGGACCAGTTGCCAAGTATATCTAGTAAGACACCTGGAAGTTACTTCTCCCAGCCCGTTTCCATGAGGACTGTAAGGAGATGGACACAGGAGGCCACGGAGGCCCTGCAGGACTGCTTCGAGGCCACAGACTGGGATGTGCTCTGAAATCCACACGGGGAGGACATCAACAACATCAGAGATTGCATCACAGATTACATAAACTTCTGTGAGGACAACATCATCCCCACCAGAACTGTCCGCTGTTTCCCTAACAACAAGCCTTGGATCACCAGTGACCTGAAGGAGCTTCTTAACAGGAAGAAGAGAGCCTTCAGGGCTGGAGACATGGATGAACTGAAATGGATACAGCGTGAACTGAGGGTGAGACTGAGGGAGTGTAAGGACTCTTACAAACAGAAGCTGGAGAGCAGACTTTGGCAGAATAGCATCAGGGAAGTGTGGAAGGGCATGAAGCAGATAACAGGCTTCAGCATTAAAGACCGTCAACAGGAGGGCAGCTTGGACAGAGCCAACGAGCTGAATGTGTTTTTCAACAGGTTCAGCTCAGGACACCCTGCTGGGCCCTCCCACACAGGACCAGTCTTCACACCCTCTCGGACACCGACTCCACCACTACCACCTCACGACCACCCCCCATTGCTCTGCACCTCGGACTGCAAGCCCCCTTCTCCAACCTCTGGATTGACCACACCACCTCATGTGACTGTGACAGCGGACCAGGTTAGGAGACAGCTTGTAAAACTCCACCAGGGCAAGGCTGCGGGACCTGACAGCATCAGCCCCAGGGTCCTGAAGACCTGTGCTACCCAGCTGTCTACTATCCTGCAACACATCTTCAACCTGAGTCTGCTGCAGGAAAGGGTACCGGTGCTTTGGAAAACATCCTGCTTGGTACCGGTACCTAAGAAGGCCACACCATCTGGCCTCAATGACTTCAGGCCATTTGCCCTCACTTCACACGTGATGCTGGTCCTCTAGCATCTGCTGCAGAACCAGCTGAGCATCACACTGAGTCTCAGAGAGTTTCTGCTCTGATGAATTTTGACACTGTATGTCTTGATTCATTATCTAAGCTGGTGCTAGCTTCTAAACCCACCACTTGCCTTCTTGACCCTTTACCAGGTAAACTCTCCAAAGATCTCTGGCCAGTCTTGGGCCCTGCAGTGCTGAATATTGTGAATCTATCGCTGACGACTGGCACTGTTCCTTCTAGCTTCAAAACAGCTGTGGTTAAACCTTTACTTAAGAAAACCACACCTTGATCCTGGGTCTTTGAGTAACTATCGGCCTGTTTCAAATCTTCCATTCTTCTCTAAAATACTAGAAAAAGTGGTGTCTCAGCAGCTTTCAGCTCACTTAGCTGATAATAATCTTTTCGAACCTTATCAGTCTGCCTTTAGGGCCTTTCACTCAACTGAAACAGCGCTTGCTAAAGTAGTAAATTATCTTCTACTCTGGATTCAGATTCCACCTCTCTGCTCCTCTTACTTGATCTTAGTGCAGCCTTTGATACTTTAGACCACTGTATACTCATGGACCGACTGGAAAATAGATTTGGAATCTCTGGCCTGGCCCTCAGCTGGTTAAAATCTTACTTATCTGACAGAACTCAGTGTGTCTCTTGTAATAACACCATATCAGCCTTTTCTGATGTGAAATATGGAGTACCCCAGGGTTCTGTTCTTGGCCCTCTGCTTTTCTCTCTCTATGTTTCTCCTCTTGGCCAAATTATTCAGTCATGGAATTAATTTTCACTGTAATGCTGATGATACCCAGCTGTATGTGCCTATAAAGGCTGGCAATGCCGCTCAAATTAGGGAACTAGAGATTGCTTGTCTTCTGTTAAAAGCTGGATATGAATATTATCAGGAAACACTCCATAAATTTCCATTGTTATGCAGATGATACACAGCTTTATCTGTCAATGGAGCCTAACGAATCCAATCAGCTAGCCAAACTCCAGGCTTGTCTTAGGGACATTAAAACTTGGATGACAAGCAACTTTTTACTACTGAACTCAGATAAAACTGAAGTAATAAACTTTCTAATGATGTAGTTCCACTAGACGGCATTGCCCTGGCTCCCAGCTCCACTGTAAAGAATCTTGGAGTCATCTTTGATCAGGATATGTCCTTTAACTCACATATAAAACAAACTTCTAGGACTGCCTTCTTTCACCTGCGTAATATTGCCAGAATTAGACATTTTCTGTCTCAAAAAGATGCAGAAAAACTAGTCCATGCATTTGTTACTTCTAGGCTGGACTACTGTAATTCATTATTATCAGGCTGCCCTAACAAGTCTCTAAAGACTCTGCAGCTGATTCAAAATGCTGCAGCACGATTACTGACAGGAACTAGGAAAAGAGACCATATTTCTCCTGTGCTAGCCTCTCCACATTGGCTCCCAGTCAAATCCAGAGTAGAATTCAAAATCCTCCTCCTCACTTACAAAGCCCTTAATGGACAGGCTCCATCTTACCTTAAAGATCTCATAGTCCCCTACAATCCCACTAGGACTCTGCGCTCCCAGAATGCTGGTTTACTGGTGGTTCCCAGAGTTTCTAAGAGTCAAATGGGAGGCAGAGCCTTCAGTTATCAGGCTCCCCTACTGTGGAACCTTCTCCCAGTTTCGGTCCGGGAGGCAGACACCCTCTGTACCTTTAAGAGTAGGCTTAAAACTTTCCTCTTTGATAAAGCTTATATTTAGGGTTGGCTCAGGCTTGAACCATCCCTTAGTTATGCTGCTATAGGCCTAGACTACCGGGAAATCTCCCATGATGTGCTGAGCTTCTCTCTCTCTCTCTCTCTCTCTCTCTCTCTCTCTCTCTCCACAGTATGGATTCATATCCCATAAACATGTTATTAACTCAATATCTTCCCTTTCCTGTAGTATTGTGCTCTTCCGTCTCTCTCTCCTCTTCTGTCTCTTTCTGCAGGTATTTCTGTCTCTGGAGCTGTAGAGTCTGATCTGTGATGACAAGCCTCCTGCTGCTCCTACAACCCCACTCAACACCTGCTGCTATAATTAGAAATTACTTATACTGCTATTAGTTGTATTGCTATGTTAGCAGTTAATACTTTAATTATCACTACTATCACTACTATCATTACTACTGCTGTATTACTGGCATCACCTTACATTTTATATGGAACCCATGTTATGCTATGTTCTTCTCTCGCTATTCTCTCCCCCCTCCCCCCCCCTCTCTCTACCTCTCTCTCCTAACCCAACCGGTCGAGGCAGATGGCTGCCCACCCTGAGTCCGGTTCTGCTCGAGGTTTCTGCCTCTTAAAAGGAAGTTTTTCCTTGCCACTGTCGCCTAGTGCTTGCTCATGGTGGGATTTGTTGGGTCTCTCTCTGTAATTACCTATTTTAAAGAGTATGGCCTAGACCTGCTCTATATGAAAAGTGCCTTGAGATGACTTTTGTTGTGATATGGGGCTATATAAATAAAATTGAATTGAATTGAATTGAATGTCTCGAAACTTCCTGCTTCTTAACTCAGACAAAACTGAAAAGCTGGTTATTGGCCCGGCGCGATATAGACACCAGTTTGATCAAGTAACTATATCCCTTGACAACTGTGTGATTTCTCAAAGTAGAACAGCCAAAAATCTGGGTGTCACACTTGATCATGCTCTTTCCTTCGATCAGCACATTAAAGACATTACAAAGACCGCCTTTTTTCACCTATGCAATATAGCTAGGATTCAGTCTTTTCTTTTCATAACAGACGCTGAAATTCTAGTTCACGCCTTTGTTTCCTCTAGACTGGGTTATTGTAATGTTTTGCTTTCGGGACTACCGCGTGCTAGCACTAAAAGTCTGCAAATGGTTCAGAATGCTGCAGCTAGAATGCTAACCAAATCAAGAAGGTTTGACCACATTACGCCAATCTTAGCCTCCCTTCATTGGCTCCCTGTTCATGTTAGATCAGACTTTAAAGTTCTCCTAATGACTTATAAAATTCTAAATGGGTTAGCCCCTTCATACCTGTCTGAACTTCTTAACCCCTATATTCCCTCCCGTGCTCTGCGTTCTCAGAGTGCAGGGCTGCTATCTGTCCCCAGAGTTAAAAAGAAGTCAGCAGGCTGCAGGGCCTTCTCCTATCGGGCCCCCTTCCTCTGGAACAACCTCCCTATTGATATTAGACAGGCTGACTCAGTTGAGGCCTTTAAATCCAAGCTAAAAACTCATCTTTATGCCTTAACTTTCGGCTAGCATATTATTCTGATGCCTATTTCAGGTTACCATTTTTCCTTTGGTGGGTTGGGTCAGTCTCAATGCATCAGTTAAGCTCAGTAATTATTAAATGTTGTCCATGATGTCCTGCCGACGAGATTACTATAAACCGTCTTAATATCGCTGCATCACTCTAACTGTGTGTTTCTTCCCTCAAGCACATTAGTGCCCAGGCTGTGCTTCTCTCTCTCTCTTCTACTGTCTCTTACTGCAGGGTTCTACCTCCAGAGCTGTAGAGTCTCCTGCTGCTCCCATGATCCAGCTCAACCAATGATACGACAATAATTAAACATTTATTAGTGTCAGTGATAGTGTTAGTGCTACTAATGTTTCACTGTTTTGTCATTTTATTCCTTTAGCTATAATAATAATAATAATAATAATTATTATTATTATTATTATTATTACTACTACTATTATTTACATTTTGACTTAGTCTGTGTATCTGCAATGTTGTCTTTCTCTTACCCCATCCCCCCACCCCCCTCTCTCTGTCTAAACCCAACCGCCGGTCGAGGCAGATGGCCACCCACCCTGAGTCCGGTTCTGCTCGAGGTTTCTGCCTCTTAAAAGGAAGTTTTTCCTTGCCACAGTCACCTAGTGCTTGCTCATGGTGGGATCTGTTGGGTTTCTCTCTGTACATTTTATAAGATAAAGAGCACGGTCTAGACCTGCTCTATATGTACAGTGCCTCGAGATAACTTGTGTTGTGAATTGGCGCTATATAAATAAAATTTGACTTGACTTTTGACTGGAGAGACTGGTTTTGGCCCACCTAGTACCTTATCAGCCTCATGTGGGTGTGGATGATGCTGTCATCTATCTGCTGCAGTGTGCCCACTCTTCCCTGGATGGTAGTGGAGGGACAGTGAGAGTCATGTTTTTTGATTTCTCCAGTGCCTTTAATACCATCCAGCCTTTGTTGCTGAGTGAGAAGCTGCTCAGGATGGGTGTCAGCATGTCCACTGTGTCCTGGATTACTGACTACTTATCAGATAGACCACAGTTTGTGCGGCTGGGGTCCTTCCTGTCTGATGTGGTGGTCAGTAACACAGGTGCACCTCAGGGGACTGTCCTGTCTCCATTTCTGTTCAATCTGTACACCTCAGACTTTCAGTACAACACTGAATCATGCCACCTGCAGAAGTTCTCTGACGACTCTGCAGTGGTGGGATGTTAGAAATGGGCAGGAGTCGGAGGACAGGGGATTGATAAATAACTTTGTGGAGTGGTGCAACAGGAATCATCTGCTCCTAAACATCAACAAGACCAAGGAGCTTGTGGTGGACTTAAGGACGACTAGGATTGTGACCAGACCCATAACCATCATGGGGGAGGAGGTTGGAATTGTGGAGGACTACAAATATCTGGGTGTCCACTTGAATGACAGACTGGACTGGAGCACCAACACTAATACTGTGTACAAGAAGAGGATGAGCAGACTCTATTTCCTGAGGAAGCTCAGATCCTTCAATGTGTGCAACAAAATGTTTGAGATCTTCTACCAGTCTGTGGTCGCGAGTGCCATCCACTTCGCTGTAGTCTGCTGGGGGAGCAGCACCAGTGTCAGGGACACTAACAGAATAAACAGACTCATCCACAAAGCTGGGGCTGTCATTGGACACAAGATGCAGATGCTTGAGTCAGTGAGGGACAAGAGATCACTGAACAACTGCTCTCAATCATGAACAACCCATCCCTCCCCCTTCATGATACATTACAGAGACAACGGAGCTGTCACAAGGAATGCTACAGGAAATCATTCCTGCCATTCTCCATAGCTCTATACAACAACTCACCTGTGTGTGACAGGTGAACACTGCCACCTGTACATACGTTCTGAAAATATTTATTCATTAACACTAGCACATATTGTTGTAATGTATGTATTTTATAAATTTTTTCCTCTTCTTTCTTTCTACATATTTCCTACCTATTTTTTCGTCATACTTCACTGCCAGTTTTGCACATCCATTCTCAGGTGAAAATATGCACATAACTACTATATTTATTCATCACTGAGATGGTTACTGTGAGTTGTAAATTTGCAAGTTAAATTATTTTCCTGTATATATTTTGAAGATCTTCTTAGTATTTTTCATTTTGCTGTTGTTACCTGTTGTTGCTGTCTCTGCTGCTGTAACGCAAGAATTTCCCTCACAGGATCAATAAAGTACATTTATCTTGTCTTCTCTTATCTTATAACATGTTAATTATTGAGCTTTAGAGGCATTCATCTTTGAGCAGAGCAATGTTAGCTGTTTTCCAGTGTCTAGTCTTTATGCTAAGCTAAGCTGATGAGATTCTGGCTCCAGCTTCATATTTAGTGTACAGACATGATAGTGGTATCAATCTTCTCATCTAAAACTTGATAAGTAAGTGATTAATTATATTTCCCAAAATGTCAAAATATTCCTATAATGCTGTAACATAACACTCTAACATACTGGTGTTTGATGCAGATGTGTTGCACCTGTTTCCTTTTTCTTTCATTTATTTAACAACATATTTTGGGTTGAGTTGTTTAACAGCTAATGTAGGGGGTATGGTAGATGGTTTGTATAGAGGGTACTGACTATTTCACATGATTCGAACCCCCCAACCCACCCCCACCCCCACTGAGTGGCAAAACAAATTTCTCTAAACAAACTCTCAGTGGATGTTATGACTGGGGAAGGCTGAAACAGCAGGAGATGATGACTGATGACATCACATGCTGAGCCTCTGATCTTACTTAGCTCTGTCCTGACTCAGTCTTTAGCTCACCTAATAAATTTCTTCAGGATAGTTTACTGGTATGAATTCTTTCTGTAGCTTACTGACTAGCTTCATGGCATGTCACTCAAACAGTTCATTTCTCCACAAAGGAGACTCAAAAGAGCCAGTTCCCCCAACCAAAGGAATGAACAGAAACCAGACCAGCCTATGTGCCTTAACATGGTTGTGAATAAGGACTGAAACTGAAGCAGTTTATCGATATTTTGGTGTGTTTGGAATGCATGCGCCTTATTGATGGACAAGGGAGAAGTGGATTATGTGGAGGGATAGCTTTGAGACTTATATGTATGTATTTGTATTTTCTACAATGAGCAATGTCACTGTTGCAAAGGAGAAGCTGACCGTCGTGGACAAAACAATGTTTTCACAACCATCTTTGAAAGATGGTTGAGTCGATACTCAAAAGATCATTTTGATTACATTATCACTTCATACCCACATGAGACATTTAACAGCCTGGCACTGTTTGCTCAAGGAATGCAGTGACACCATGTATTCCAGATGTGAGGGCCTCAAACAGCACACACTGTATACTATTACATCCAGACAATGATAGATTGCCCAGTGTATGAACACATGGCCAGGTCAGCATAATCACAACACATACCATAATCAGTGAAAGTTCTGGTTTACTAACAGCAAACATATTGTGTTGACATATGTTTAAACTTTTTTTATACACTGCCTTTTGGTGGCAAATCTATGCCAGTGATAGACAGTACTTCCTTTCACTGGGTTAATACTGAGGAAGCAACTGGTTTTCACTGTAGTGTTGAGAGTAAAACCTCCTAAAAGTTACACCAACCAAACAACTAATAACTCATTACTATTCTCCATTCACTTGCTGCTCATCACTTAACCATCTGCCACTGAAATGTGTCAAGCATCTGCTGTTCCGATGAGCCAGTTTGTGGTTTGTGCGCTGCCAACAGCTTCTGTGATCATGATACACTGACAATATTTGGACATGAACCATAACACACATAGTATAAAAGTAATTAAAGGTGGCTTTAGATCCTGATCTTAATTACATCCTTCTTGCAAGGATCTGGAGGGTCCCCATGTAAGAACAGTATAGCACTGTTTCGTTGATGAATGCAGTCACATGTGTTCAATCACACCATGTCAGGGCCTCTCTAACAGGAAACACTGAGCATGGTCACATTCTGACATTGGGAGAGTATCATCTTGTGTATAACCAGGGTAGTATTAGTGTACCAGATACCTACACTTCCTAATCATTCTGGTTTCCAAATAAGAAACATACCATATTTTGTAAGGGTTTAGTCATGTCCTGTCAATCTAAGTAGAGCAAAATCTGGGAGGGGGGAGGGGGCTGTCCCAGGAAGGATGCCAGAGCTCTTAAAAAAACAACTGTTGTTGACCTGCTTGCATCTGTAATCAACAACACATTGGATACATTTTCACATACTTTTTTAGGTGAATGATGCACCAAAAAAAATGCATGTCACACTAGACTGAAAACATGGCTTGTTACACTTAGATTGCCAATCAAATTTTTTACCCAGTCATCCTCCAATGCGCTATTCTACAACTCACAGGGACTCCAGAATGAACCTGAGCATAAAATGCTTGGTTTTGCAAGGGAAAACACTTCCACAACATAGTAGGACTAAGAAACGAACAAATATGGGTGTGCACTGCTCATGTCACATCTAATCTGACAATTACGTTGGTTCCTTACTTAAATGCATGTGCATGTGACGTGCAATGCAATGCAAGTCCACCATAACCTGTTTTAGTTTAATGTTAAATGTACCCTGTATGGCCTCAGAGTTGGCTGATCCAAAATGAGCATGAAAAACAAATGCGAATGGAGCCCTTAACATCAGGACTCTGACATACTGGAATGTCCTGCCTGGGGAGTTGGTGCCAGCTAATTGCATTTATCTTAATGTAATAAATCCGTTAGACTTTTCATGAATAGTTTTTGCTTTGCTTTAAATTGTTTTGTACACAACTTGTGCTCTCTGTGTGATAGACTCTGTTATTAAATCATTTCTATATTCTGTGTTTTTAGTTATAGCCCAAAGTGTCAAGAGGTTGTACTTTTGCATGTTTCCTCTGTTATACTCACAGTCCTGCTGCGCTTCTGTGCTGGCAAAGCACTCGCTGAAGAGGCAGTACATGGTCTGGCAGAAGTTGTCTAGGAGGGATTTCGGAGAAGCAAATCGCCAGCTGGACTCTGGCACTATGTCGGGCTCTTCTGTTAAACTATCCCAAATGTCCTGGATAGTCTCTGGGAGTTCCTGCTGGAAAGCCTGTATACACATGAAACAAACACGAGTGAGAGATGGCCAGATGGGCTATCTGTAAGTAAATAAATGAATATGAATCCATATGGTTTTCAGATTTTTTTAGGAAATAAATCCGCTATATTGAATATCAAATAAACTCACTCACTGCAAGGATTCAAGAATATGATGTCTATGGTTGTTGTGAAAGGTCAATACGCATGAGATGTGTGACCTCCCTGAGCAAGAGAGCTAAGAGATTGTAAAATCTTTTAAATCATAATGAGGCCATGTGTTGAGGCTGCACTTGTGACTCCTGTAGCTTCAGTCTTTACCGGTGAGTCCTCACATCTTTCATTCACTCACACCCAGGACCTCAGTGAAATGACGTGAAGTTACAGAATGCTGGACATGTAGTTGCAGTTACTCTGGTTCAATTTGCTTTCCCCTTTTTGGCTGCACAATCACTGTCATTGTAAATATGGTAACGATGATAAGTGCCTAGCCGCTACACACAGTATAAATTCTTCAACACAGACAAATCCCTGCCCAAAATTCACTGTGGGCTCAGTAAGTAAATTCATTAAGTGTGACGTCATGCATAGACGCTAACTCCAACGTTTCTCTTATCTTTAACCAATGCCGATTCCATAATTGGTAAAAGTTGCTCTCAGAAGTTTTAAATAATTGAACTTAAAAGGAAACACATGTATAGGAACATTTGGGGCTATTTATGTCATGAATGTTATCACTCACACTGATAAGATAAAATACTTTTGTAAATGCGTCCCCAGGCTTCTGCATTGACTCAGGAAATTAGCCAGCTAGGGTAGCCAAAACTGGGATAACCAGCAGGGACCTGCTGACTGTTTAATCCTTGCCATACAAGTAATACAGTTACCTCAAGTGAAACAAGTCCTTGAGGTATACCTCTCAACTTTGCATTTATCTTTAACCAAATTATTTAGAAAAGATGATGAGAGATGATCTGTCACAAGAAAGGACAAATTAGATAAAGATCAAATGTAAGACATCTGATCAGGCTGTGATCAGACCAGACTCACTGTCTGCTGACATTAAACTAACTGTCTGCTGCAACCCCAGGCATTAAGGCATTGTGTGATGATGCCTGATAGGATATCAGTGAGTAAATACATGAGAATAGTCTAAACTGGCCTTAAAAGTGTTTTTATCACTGCTACCTCTTAACACAGACATCAAAGAGGATTCATGTAAACTGAAGAACTGGACTGGAACATTGGATTTTTTGATTAAATACCAGTGAAGATGAGCTACAGTCCGAAAAAAACTAGCATCCCAGTGCTCATTACCCTGCAAACTATCCCTCATACACATTTCACTGGATGATTAATGGGTGTACTAAATTCACCTTCCCTGAACTTTTTTTGGATCATACATACAGGCTGTGCCTAATTTTGTAATGATAAGGGCATTCATTCCCAATATTGACAAATAGAAGAAATGTGACATCCGTCTCCTGCCAAATATCATCAGACCCTTACAGTCTTGAGGGAAATTCACTTACTTATTGAATTGCTTCATTTGAAGAGGAACTGAATACAGCTGAGATACAGATATGTGACCTCTGCCTTACCTCAGCGGGATGCGACTGGACAAAGACTCCCTCAGCATCCATGAAGCGTCTTTCCAACTCAGCAGTGTATGAACGCGAAGGATGTCTCTCTGGCAAAACCCGGATGATCTGAAATTCCAATTTGACTTACGGTTACATGATGACAACATTTAAGCTGTGGTGATAAACTTGAGGACAGAGGATGCCTACGAGCTAGAGCAACTGACCAGCCCCACTAGCCTTGTAACCATGGCAGGAAAACAGCCAGGCACAACAACACCATGTCAAATCTGCAGCATGCAGGGCCACACTATCACATTAAGAGCACAGTAGGTAAGAGGTGGGCACTGAGCTCTTGTCACTGACAGAAACAGAGAGCTCCTTACTGATGCATTGCTTCTTTTCCAAATCTTGACATATAGAACAAATTGGTGGGAACAATAAATAAATCAAAATTTAAATTGTTGTAATGTAATGAACTTGATGAATTCAGTTTTTTTGTTGTTGATTTCATCAAGTTGGTGCTCAACAAACCAGCCTCTATGTGCATTACAGCCAACAGGTGTGTTGCAGCAGACTGTGATGAACTATGCAACTCCCTTAGGACTGAATACCACTAAGTATTAGGTTAAGTGAGCATCAAGTTGCATTTAAGGGTATGGCCAATTTTCTTAACAGGTAAACACGTAACTGTCAGGCATTCACTGTCAGTGTTCAAAACCAAAATCCACTCAAACAAGAGCGGGCAAGAGGTAAACTAAGACTACACAGAGTTAAACTTAACTCTAATGGTGGTTATTTGCCATTAGTGCCTTCTTAATGCAGAGGATTACAGGGGCCCACGCCCTGAGGCCCTGAGGGTTAGGGGGGTAGGGGTCACTAGCTTTGTCAGAAGCTCAGGTGAGCAGCATATATTCATATTAAAATTAAGATTAAAATAATAAAAATAAAGGTTAAAATGTTCTATTTCTTTTTCTTTCTTCATTTTTTTAAAAATAAGTCATAAGTTGGAAAAAAATTGTTTGTTCCTTTGTCCCTGCAGATAGGTCTCTTGCCCATTAAGTTTACCCAGTATCACGCCATTCAACATGAACAGTACATGTAGCTACAAGTAAACAGAAAAGAGTAGGGAACATTTTATGCATGCGCAAACTGTAGAAGAAAAGGGGTCGAGTGATGAAATTCTACTGGCTGAGCTATAGGGAAAACAACAAGAGCCACTGAATATATTTTATGAGAGAAACAGGTCATAAACACTCTTAAATAACACTCTAGTGATTGTAAATAGAAAACAGGTGAGCACGTGTATCTGGAAAAAGGAGGAATGTCCGGGGACATTTGGCGGGCAGGTAGAGAAGAACAGGACAGGAGGAGTTACTGTAGACTCAGTTTATTTCCCACAGCCAACTGAATTTAACTAACTAAATCTTTTTCGCTACTAAAAGCACAGTAACTGGTAGTCTGTGTACTACTTTGTAGTTATGACGGTTGGAGGCTCAAGTTACAATGAAGCCCAGAGCCCCCAGCAGGCACCAACCAGCACCAGGCCAAACACCACAGACGCACATTCTCACTACTTTGTAATCAGGGCTCATCTGAAAACATATGAAACAATAATTGACATTAATAAATACAATATATATTTACTTGAATAAATGCTGGTGTGTCTTAAAATAAAGTGATATATCCAGCTTCACAGGAAACCTTGTTCTAAGTGAGCAGCATTTGATTTGTGCTGCACAGTGAATGACTACATGACAGACATCCTGCAGCTGTTAGCATTTTATGACCCTCAATTAACTTAAACAACCTTTTTATAGCAGATCTCAACACATGCTTTGTGTCACTCACAATAATGACACACACTATAAACAAGGGACAAAATGTCAGCTTATTACCTTTTGTGAAGAGGAGTATTAACAAGCTCTAAATGTGTCCTTTAGCATGTCAACTTTACTCTACTTTGGACAGGACAAAGAGACATTGCCTTAGTAGCTGGTATTTTTAAGTGGTCTCTATCCAACCAAAAATCCAGTCCTTTTTTGTACCTTTTTTAACACGCCTTGGTTGACCTGGAACCACAGCCTCTGGAGAACCAGCTCATCCAACCCCTCCACCTGTAACTTCTGCTAGGTTGAGTAGAGGAGAGGAGATGAGAGAGAAAAAAACATTAAGAGGCAAAGGATGATGATTATATTTTTATATTTTATCTGCCTGTACACACATAACCATATAGCACTGTGCTGTAAATACAGTCTGTAACTGCATATACTGAAGGTTTGGTTGCAGCTGGAGGTGCACTGGTCTGATGTAGTCAGACCTAACTGGTGGAATAAAGTCACAGACTTTAAGTCTGGCCTTGTGAGACTAATAGAGCATATGAATTGCACCATCTGTGAAATCTTCTCCACCATCTCCTCTGACAGGAAAAGGAACAGAGTCAATAAATCAGGCTTTACTCAAGGAGAGTTGAGGGAATGTCATGAGTTTTACCAGTCTACTGATGTTTGACAGTTTAAAGACTTCCTTCTGATGAACCCTAATGGTGTAGTTGATGGGAAAGTTGTGCTTCTGTAACACAAGGAAAAAGAGATTAGAGACAAATTACCATATGCATTTCGTATACGAGGTATGGCTATTAAATAACGAGACTGCGCTTATGAGGATAAAACCATGTGGTTCACAGTCAGAGTGTTATATATTAAAGGTTGGGTATTCACTCACAACTGCTGTAAGTTTCCAATAAGTGATGTCTTTAGTTCACTGCTAGCTACTGATTGAAGTGCGAAGGCATTGAACAAAACAATGTGCATGTGTGTTTGAATGGCACAAAAGATTTTGTGAAGGCAGAGAGGATGTCCAAGATGATGAACGTTCTGGGCTCCCATACACATCAAAAACTTCTGAAAACATTCAACAAATTGAACAATTTGTTCAAAATGATCGAGGACTCAGTATAAGAATGATAGCAGAAATGGTCTCCATTGATAAAGAGACAGTTTGGCAAATTTTACATTAAAATTTGAACATGACAAAAGTGTGTGCCAAAGTTGTCCCAAAACTTCTGACTCCTGATCAAAAGGAAAAGCAGTTTCTGGCTCCAAAACAAATCACAGTGCTTGATCACCCTCCCTATTCACCTGATCTAGCACTGTGTGACTTTTTCCTAAGATCAAATCTGTGCTCAAAGGAACACGTTTTGAGTCTGTGTCAGAAGTTAAGAAAAGAACTGCACTGCTTTGATCAGTGGAAGGATCAAACATTGAAAAACGTTTATGGTCAATAAAATTGTATTACAGCATCAGTCTCGTTACTTAATAATCATACCTCGTATTACATGCTTCCTTTGAACCCTTAAAAAGCCATGAATGCTTTTTATGTTTTTGAGGAATTGGTTGTGACATTTATTATCAAACCTGGCACATGGAAACAAATTCTTTGAAAAATTACACAAATCCAAGCTGTTCAGTAAGACACAAGGCAGCCATAAATATGTCACGATCATCATGATCTATTAATGATTAAGTCCCCACAAGGGCCATTCAGTGGAAAAATAAATAATTTTCCTGTGTTTTGTTAAAGTTGGATTAGTAGTGGTACTTGTTTATTTGTGGTTTACTTGTGGCACAAGTTCCTGGCCCACATGGACTGATAAGATACAAAAAATACAGTTGCAGTGGTGAAACAACATTTGTCAGTAACCATGACTTATTTGCACATTACAAATAAAGATGTTTATCTTCTCTCACACACTCTACAGCTAAGTTCTGTCACAAATTAGTTGAGACCAATCAAAGTAAAATTTTAAAAGCCATTTCATGACATTACATTACCATCTAATCAACATCACCCATGATACTGTGCATGATGAATGGCAGTAGAGTACTGATCCATATTGTCTGTGCCCTGATTCTACTGTTTGGGACAATTATTGCCACAGAATGACCATTTAAACAGCACTCAACTGATTATATACTGTATGTATTTTTACTAGAATATGCAACATGTTTTATTATCATTGCTAAAATAACAAAAATAAAATATCATTAATTTAATAAAAATGTATACATCAAAATGAGTTAACTTGTCACAGAGAGTATGATGCAGTTTCCACCTGTTGTCTCCACATTCACTGAGACATGCTTACAAACATGCCATCATTCTCTCACCATGTACCGTCGCCTGTGGCTGAGGCTGTCGTTGAGCGTTTTTAAGGGCGTGCACATGCTGGCTGGCGTCGGAGCCATCAGAACAGGCGGCAGCAAAAACAGGCCTACAGAAACAGGAGCAACAGGGCATGAGATTAATTATAGCAGCCATTTTGCCAGAACTTTACTAAAATAGTGTGCACAGTATGTGCATACAGTCAACATATAGCTTTGTCTTTTTTTACAGTCTGGCTACTATACATAGAGAGGGAGAGAATACTTAATTGACTTGTTAGGCCAAACTACCGTATATCATCTGTCTCAGTAATAAGAATGGGTCATGATTTTCAAATTTTCGAATAGTTAATAAACTGAACACTGTCATAAGAAATATATTTTCCATTGTTTTTACCCTCACCTGGAAGTAAGTAATGTGTTACTACTGCCAGAAGGTGGCAGTAAGACACCAAAAAGCTGTTTTCCAACTGCCATTAAACCACAGAAGAAGAACATGTTGCTAATAAAATCATGTGTAATTCTGTGCTTAGTGCTGTAAGATTAAATGCAACTATAGCAACAGGAGAAACACACAAAGCCCAGACGTCAAAGGTTCTGTGTGAAAGTCCAAAAAATATGTGATAATAAGGTGCAGTGCAAACTCTGTCAGGTAAAGCCAGTATTTCATAAGTCTACCACAACTATGCACGTGCACATTTGAGAGCGCTCTCTCATTCTCTCTCTCTATGTGTGTGTATGCCTGTTAGCTGAAATGTGGCTGTTAACTTGGTTTGGACAGTGAAAGCAGTTGTAATCATGGCAAATTTGTGCAGTGGCAACATAAATTAAAGCAACCAGTGTCTTTATATAGAAAATCAATTTTTACTGACTGCTCAGCTCGTTAGAGGTTTGCTTACTTGCACTGCCTACTGAACATGAAAGTCAAATACATCCAACCTTATGTTTACATGTCTTTTATAGTTAAGAGGATCCTCTTGATATGGGCGATCAACTAAACTGTACTGTGAGGTCATTGATACAGAAATACACATGTAATGCAGTTCAGGAGGCCAAAGTCACAGACAGTATTAGCATGGAGGAATCATATCTGTCACTGCCAAGTCATTGTTATCTCTGTAAGATCCACTCCTGAAAGACAGAGCCCTATGTGGACAAGATAATGTTTCTGGGTAACTGTTGACAGAGTGTCCCTGTCAATCCAGTCTAAGCAGCTTTATCATTATTTTTGCAGCTGTGTTCTGCTATGTTGGTAAAGCCTTCTCAACAACCAGGTCACAATAATCAATCAGTCAAGCAAGCAGGTGATCATTCCGACAACTGTCTGGCTTCACATATATTCATGCCTACTGGCAAACATACAATGACTTCTATCAATCCCACAAACACATAATCATTTGTTGTGACTCACACTAATACCTTCATCTTTTTGACATGTATACCAGTATATTTTGAAAATCCAGCAACAATACCAAATGGCATTTGAATTTAACAAAAACAGTCAAAGAACTGGTTGAGACATATGAAAGGAGGGCTTTTTTGTGAAAAGCAACAACTACTAGGAATTACAATAGAGAGCACAGTTGTTTTTAAACATCCATCTTCATATCTAATCTCAACTAAAGTGACCGGGTCAAATCCTTGGAAAACTTCACTTAACACACCTACAAACCCCAGGGGCCATATGCACAAACTTGACCTAAAAACTCCCAGCAAGGGGTCCCAGTTTAAAAGTGATTTAGTAAAGTTTTCAGAACAGCTCCCACTGAAGAATGGACAAGATAATTTGTCTGATGGTCCTGTATACTTTGTCACTGGGTGACCAAGAGAATCTAAGCGCCTTATTTTCCTTATTTGATTCATTGTGCATGAATGGCTCACCCCAAAAGCCCCCCATGGGAGGCTAGCACTACTTTCACAGTCTGCTACAACAACTGTGTGAGAAGTTGTATTGGTATATTAAAGAGGCCACAGCCATGTTTACAGCTCTGTAAAGATGTACGTACAGCCATGCTTGGAGCTAAATGATAATGCTTTGCTAACAGGCAGTAAATAAAAAGTACAGCTAAGGGTGATGGGAATGTTATTAGTTTTGCAGATATGTGGCCATTAAGTATTGGACAAATAAAAATGTTGACCTAATGTCAGTCGTAAAAATATTCCAGTAAAACACAAGCAGGTGTCAGAAACTTCAACCAGTAAATCAGTCAACTAAGCCATTATGTGGACAGTTGCCTGACATGCTGTATTTACTGTATATTTTTTGTGTCAATCTAACAATCTAACTAAAGACAAAAAGTCACAAATTTCAGTACTTCTACATGGCTCCTTCTTATTCATGCAAATCCTGCACTGTGAACTCATCAGCTGTCTTTGCTTATTCCCACTATTTACTTCAACTTATTGGATTTCACACTGACTTCTCTAACCAGTCATCATGTTACTGTCAGCCTTTAGACTGTTCATTTCTAAAATGCTTCAAGCTGTCATTTCAGTGCTTCACAGAAACTCTCCACCCCTACTTCTCCAATCCAACCCTGCTCCATGTCCAGTCTTGGGAGTCACTTGAGAAACTTAAACCATGCCCCCCATCCAGACATCCAGCTCTTCAGATGTGAATCAAACTTCAAGATGGGAAATCCCTGCTAGCAAAAGATGAGGGTCTGATTCCCAAAGACTCTTTTTCTATTCCTACTCAACAATTACTGCAGTGCATTCTGTAATAAATAAAGTTATGTGTGGATGTCTCATTATCCCTCACACTGAACTGGTAAAATGTACTCTCACTGAAAATATTTTTTTTACAAGAAAACTGAATCAAGACCAGATGGTATCCAGCTGGTCAGCTGTATACCATAAAACTGAGACTTATCTTTGTGTCAAGCACTACAAGTGACTAGGTCAGACCCTTCACTCAAATTACTTCACTCAAATACAACCCAAACCCTCCAGGGACTGTATCCATAAGCACTTTGAGGACAGTGTCAGAGAGCTCTTAACTTGAACCAGAGTTGAAAGTTCCCTCAGAGGAGTCCCAGATCAGGAATGATTTAGGTAAGCCACAAATAAAGTCTATAGTCAGTTTGATACTGATAATTTACAAAAAAAAAATGGTAATCCCATAAATTTTCCCCATAGATTTTCCCATAAATCTCCTGTATTTTGAATATTTCTAAAAAAGCAAAAAAAAAAACACATCAATCTGTAACATCAATAACGAGAAGTTATTCAATCGAATAGCACCCACCAATAAAACACGAAGAGAATAAGTGCACCTTACAGGCACAGAAACTTATAACTAGAACTGCATCTGGGACAGATCAAGCGCATCAAAAATAATGTGGCCTTCAGCTTTTGCAATGATTTCAACCACAGCAGGGAGGATGTGTTCACCGTCGCTGCCATCGCTCTCAGTTAGAAAAACGAAGCCACACAACTCATCAAGGGTAAGATATGCATCCATCATCTATTCCACTAATTATTTTTAAGGGTTGCAAGAGGCTGGAGCCAATCCCAGCTGACATTGGGCGAGAGGTGGGCTACACCCTGTACAGGTCTATCCAGTGACATACAGAGACAAACAACCACATTCACACGATGGGAGGAAGCCTGTGGGAGAGAACCAACAAAAGCATAGGGAGAACATGCAGACTCCACATAAGAAAAGTCCCCTGGCTAACTGGGATTTGAACCTTTTTGCTGTGAGGTGACAGTGCTAACTGCTGCACCACTGTGCAAGGTGAGATATGGAAGCCTTTTCTGTGTGGCATCACAGCAGCCAAACTTCAAGTGGAGGACATTTTGGTTGGGCATATGCACCCACTCTGACTAAAGGTAAATGTAAAATAAAAGTATACTATTTCTCTCTTGCCTACCCCCCCTACCACCCTATCCCCCTCTCTAAATTATGCTCACACACACACCCCCACCTTCTTTTCTCCTTGACACACACTCATAACTCTAAACTCTAAACTCTAATGAAGTTGCTGAGGTACTGCTGCGCCAGATGTCTCACCCTGCTTACATGCATACACAGAGTACTGAACCGGTGGAATGTTCTACGAGTGGGACTGTAAAAGTAAACTCCACTCAGCAAATATCTCCACAATTTATGGCATGTGTCCATCCCTTTTTTTAAAATTTTATTTCTGTGACATTTTTTTCCACCATATGTCACCTCCCTGTATGCCTGTATCTATAGGCATACTTTGACGGTCAGGAAGTGAAGAGGAGAAGACCAAAGTTTATGATCTATCTTCATGATCGAAAACATACTTTATGTTCCAGAATTTTGACCTAAGCCATTACCTGATTTTAATATTGCCTTTCAGACAGATGTCATGACTTCTTGTCACAATATCAGAATAACAACCCCAATAATGATAATACTTATTATTTCATGGTTCTGACAACCAGTGCTGGCTACAGTCATAGGGAGCACAGATTTGCAGGCTTTAAGAAGTGATGTGCCGTCTGATCATGTGATTCTTGGGCTACTTCATACCTGTGCCATCAAGGATGTGCCTGTCAGGAAGATGAACTATGGAATGGGACATCAGTTAGCAGATGAAGACCTCGTCATCGGAAAATGAGAAATGCAAAGCTCCTCATTTCAGCCAAGATAAAAATCTTTCAGTGAGTATAATATTCTGTAGTTTAATATAATTGTGATCTAATTTTTTTGTTAGCCTGAGAGAGGTATATGCCTGAAATGTCTGCCACTATCTAATGCATATAGTTATTTTTTTCATAATTACTCTGTTGTAGAACTGCGAGAACCTTCTATAGAGCAGTTCTGCAGAAGATGTCCACCTCTTTTCCACTTAATTCCCAAAATGCTGAAGGACCTGAGAGTGTTGGACCCTGCATCTCAGCTTGGCATCACTCCTGGGACTCGTAGAGAATAGGAACAGTTTCTAATTGACAACAGGTCAAGGAGTCAACTCAATCCCTGTTGCACTGACTTGAGAAGCAAGCGGTTGCCTTGTGGTGATATTAGGTTTCACTGCATGTACCCTTGTCTTAATGTGAGGGGTATGTGGACAGTAGTAGGGGGAAAAATTCTATTATTTTCAAATCCCAGTGTTGACAGGTATGACTTATGCTCATGAACTTACTGTTAAGATTTATCACATATAATGAAAAACTACAGACATTTGTTTGGGGGTCCTCTTATATTCCAAGACAAGACAATTACATGTTCACAGCATCAGATATTCTATAGAGAAAGCCCTAGAGTAATCTGGTAAAGACCATCTGAAAAATGCTCTGAAATGATTCTGACTGCTTCCAGCAGCTTGACAGGAGAGAGTGTGATGACTGACAGTCTCTGACTGAGACTGCAGTATACACAAATGTGGGTTTTACATATCTCATGTTGAGAGAAAAGGCTTCATTGATGAGGACTCTCTTCTCTTTGGATTAACAGTCTCTCTGGGAAACTTTCCAAACAGGATGAGTTTCAAAGTGTTTCCTGTCCGACACAGATGTTGGCTTATATGGCTCTTATAATCAGGATTTGTTCTGTCATAATATTGTGCAACCCACAGAGTGGGTTCCTGTTACCTATTAAAAACACTATACACTGAATCTTTACTTTTCTCATAGATTCTCTGTTCATTTACAATTCACAATTGAAATGTAACTCATGGTCTTTGCCAGCAACATGCTGGTCTAATTGCTGTGAAAGGGAGAGAGGTGATCACCCCCATAAAGACAAGGTCTCACTGCTGTGGGAATACTTTAACAAAAATGCTTTGACAAAACGGATGAAGTTGTTGTTGAAAAAGACCCCAACCAGCAGAATGTGCATCTAACCTCACTGTCAGTGAACATGCTTTTGTTAACATTTAACAGATATTTAGGTACAGATGCATAATTTTTTGACCATTGCAAATTCTAAATAAAATTTAACAAATAATGTTTTATACACCCTGTATATAAAACATACTCACAATCATTCTCCCAAATTATTTCCCACATTTTTAAAAGTGCTGCTGGACCTACAGCTTATGGTCCTCAGTAGAAATCACTCTACACATGCTAACTACACCTTGATGCTTTGGTGTTTTGCTATGTTATTCCACCACAACATGAATTACTGAGAAAATTTAGAGCCCTTTATTATTATATGCTATTCCATTCAATCAAAAACATTCTGCATCGTCACATTCAACAACATAGAACAGCAAGCAACAGCTCTTTCAAGCAGAAGCTTCTGCCAGCTACTTATCTTCACAAAATATGTGATTAACACCACAAAAAACCTCCTTTTTACTGTTTGAAAAGGCTATGAACTGCACAGAAAACTACCACTGACTATTCCACGTTCCATAAAAGGAACCATATGTCCCTTTGCATGTTTTTGTGTGTGTAAGTCTGTGTGTTTGAAAACAGACTGATCCCTCACATAGGCCAACATCCTGCTCCCAGTGTCAGGAGAGAGGCTATTCACTCACAGGTAAGAGAGTGAAATCACTGCTGCACCATCTGGAAGTCTTTCTGTGTGAAGAGCCCAGAAAAAGACAGATCAACACAGACACTACTGTAACCCCAAGCATACAAAGAGCCAAACCCATATCCCAGTCATTCAGTGAGCAGTTCATTATTATTGTTTAAAACATTATTATTCACATTACATTACATTACTGGAACAAAATGAATGTGTTACATTATCTCAGTAGTTAGTTTAGTTAGCATTTAACTGAACTGTTACATGTCATATATGAGCTTATGCAGGTTGCCAAAGAACCTCTGCACTGTACAGGTGAAAGATTCAGAGAGGTAAATGCTTTCTAAATCTGAACCTACATGCCAGCACATGTTTGTACACACGCAAATGCCTGTAACTGTGTTTGTACGTGTGCGTTTCTCTTTCTGTGTGTGTTTGTGTGTGTGTGTGAGAGAGAGAGAGAGAGAGAGAGACCCAAGATTTTTAGTAAGTGCTGTTGCCAGTTGAGGGAATGCTTTTCATAGTGTGTTTCAGTCCGTTGAAGCAGATTGCATCACAGACACACAGCTGGAAGGAGTTCATTGGTCAAACAGGTTTTCTCTCAGTGTGGCAAATAGAGACCCAACTTAGATTATACAACACCATGTAATCAGTGAGTGGTATCCTGCAGTTAATGCCCCCCATTAACTGTAATCATTATCACCAAACTGACTGAAGTGCCTTATTTGGCACACTTATTTGGCTTGTCAACTAACTAACTAACTAACTACAATGTTTGCACCAAAGTTCTTAACAATCCATCCAATATTTGTTGAGATATGTCACTGAAAACCTCTCATGTTTGAGCATGAGGAAAAGTCCAGGGATTATCAAAAATCTGTAAGATTTATCCACTGGAGACCACAAATAGCTGTATATAATAGCAATCCATCCAATTATTACTGAGATATGACACTCGGGACCAAAACAATGGACTGTCTACTGATAAACATCAATAACCTTATATCCATGCCAGATAAAATCAAATACAAATCCAGTGCAGTCACACTGCATCCATTCTGAAGCGAATGCAGAGTCCACAATAATTCTAAATGATGACCAAAAACTCTCTATTGATCCCATGATAGGGGCTAAAACCCCTATCATGGGATCAATCCTCTAAGTGGTCACACTATTTGACTCTATTTGTCATAAGCAGTTCCTGTTTATGTAACTATTAAGTAACTGAGATAAAATTCTCTAATATTCAACAAACAAACCTTACAAAAAGTTTTTAAAAATGTAAACAGAACCCCAAAGAAAACTGTCATAGTGAAGTAAAATATTTCCCATATATGTGGTCTCATCTGTGATACAGAACATACATGCTGTGTCATTTATCTTTCAGCACAACTCATTATTATATTCCATGGGGTCAGCTGCAGTGTAAGCATGATAACCAAAGGGAGAGTAATGACCTCTTATCAGGGTTTTAAAAGTAATAGTAACTGTTATAGATGAGGCGAAGGAGCCTGTAAGGACAAGCCTTGTTTAGGAGACTCCAAAATCAGATAACTGAGACAATGAGCGATTACACACAAAAACCACAAAAGCCACAAAAACACCAATTCTCTTTTCTCTTGGTTTTCTCAATCCACACGCAGAAAGCCATTACAAATGAGTGGCAATTTTTCTGCTGTGACAAGAAAGTATTCAATGTAAAGCAGACCTACAGTGAGTGATGTGACCCTGAGAGAGTCCAGTGCATATGTGTCTGTTTTAGCTGTTTTTATACTTAAGCTAGTATTGTTACACTAGCAGCTGTTCAGTTTGGATTACAGGGGCATATTTCAACACACTGTGTTGCATTATATTTTCCTACTATGCAACATTTGAAACTTTTGAAAAAGACTAATTTTATTTGACACAGATTTTACTTCATTACCGCTTAAATTCGGATACTTCTAATACCTGTGCTCCAGGTTTCCCACATGGCTTGTTTGGAGTTATATCTGCAAAAATGATCTAGTATATAGTAGCAATCAGGGCGGCACGGTGGTGCAGTGGTTAGCACTGTCGCCTCACAGCAAGAAGGGTTCGAGCCCCGGTTTGAGCCTGAGCTTTTCTGTGTGTTCTCCCTGTGTCTGCATGGGTTCCTCCAGGTACTCCAGCTTCCTCCCACAGTCCAAAGACATGCAGGTTAATTGGTAACTCTAAATTGGCATAGGTATGAATGTGAGTGTGAGTGGTCGTTTGTCTGTATATGTTGGCCCTGCGATGGACTGGCGATCCGTACAGGGTGTACCCTGCCTCTCGCCCAATGATAGCTGGGATAGGCTCCAGCCCCCCCGCGACCCTTAACGGATAAGTGGTATAGATAATGGATGGATGGATGGATAATAGCAATCAGACTATATGTCCCAAGCCTCACAAAAACTGACCATTTTCAGAAAAGTACACCACTGGTATCCCTTCTCTGGATTCTGTTCCAATTAGCACACCATAGCAGGTTTTCATGTGAGAACGTGAGAACTGTGACAACATAAGTGGGCGTGCCATTCACTATAGGTTAGAAAGAGAGGATGGAGAAGGCAACACCGGAGAGGGCATGTGAGACAATGTGCTAATCTTTACATAGCTTCCTCAAACTGAGTGACCCTCAGCAGTTGGTTTAAAAACAGGCTGTTTAAGATAATCTAATAGCTGCAAGTGTTTTTGATGTGTGAACATACAATCCATCTGCACACCAACAATCTGCCAGCACCTGCAGTAATGCAAAATCTCCTCATGCTCCCACAAGCCTCCTCTTGCTTCTGGCAAACACTGGGATGACACCAAGGACTTGAACTTCAAAAAATCCAAATCTATACAATGTGTCCTCAAACAACCTCATCAGCCCTGTTGTTAACACCTCCTGACAGCGATGACATTTACCAATCTGTCCTTCTCTACTCCCACTTATCCTGTTCCGGGTAGATGCACAGCTGGGTTCCATCAAAGCAAGCATTAAGGAAGAGGCAGAGGTCACCAGATTATCACATTGATGTCACATAAATACAGACAAGGTTCACATAATGGGTAGAATAGTTTCTTAGTTTTCATGTCTTTGGGCTGTTGGAGGAAATCTTTGTGAACCCTTTAATAATGAAATGAAGAAAGCCAAAAATGTCCATGCTGCTGGACTTCATGTAAACACAGATTACTTTAAAATGTTTATACCTGTAAGGTTGCATTTATTGAAGTGGCAATAAAAATAAATAAATGCTTCCATACTTGCTTTGTATTCTCACGTTATTGAGAGCAAATGGGCCACAACCTAAACTATAAACACACTGAATACAGAAGTGAACATTTGCATTTGCTTAAGGAAAGAAAAAAAACAAAAGCCACTAATTCTTGACTCTTCCGACAGTCTGCACTGTATACTTCAACCACAAAGCATTCCTGAGTAACTGGATGAACTGCCAGGCTACACTGACCCTAACACTTCACACACTTCATGACATTTATGCCCGAATCATGAGGAGCTGTCAGTCCTCTGTGTTTCTGTTTCCTCTGTGGTACAGTCCATCTGTCTTCATTATCTCTGCAGCACACCATGCTTCACCCAAGAGCTTAAAATCTGAAAAATGTAAGTCTGGCATTGTTTAGATTTTTACACACAAGTCTGAAGAAGAGTAGCTGAACCTGGTCATGCACGTAGGGTTTAAAAAGTTCTCTGACCATCCAGCCAGCCATCAGTGTTCTCTCATTTTGATTAGTTGGCAAGGATTGAAACTGGAAATAATCTGTTACACTGAGGAGCATGTCTTCTGTATTTTTGCTAAATTTTCCTATGCTTCTGCCTGGTGTATTTTACTGTGATCTGTAAATATGCAGACATTCTCTCTATAGAGAGCTGTCTTCTAATGCAGGAACATCTGAGGCCAATATATAACAGATGTCCGACTGTTAACTGACTGTTGTCTTGAAATTTGAAATCAATCATTTGTGAAGTGATTGAATTATTGCATTTTTTCCTGTAGCTGTAATGCTTTGATCCTAAGATTCTGGAGAATTTGGAAATACATATTACAGGTAAATGTTCCAAGAAATTTGCTTATGGTGTTAACCCAGTGTTTATGGCTTAAGTATGGACCAAACTCAGCAAATACACAGATCCAAAAGATTAGAAAGCCGAAAATCACGGAATCTTCAGAAGATTGGCACTTAACCAAAACCCAAATTTTAATTCTGTTTTTTATTCCTCCACAAATAAAATAATTCTGCTTTATTACATTATTGTTATTGATGAAATCTCAAAATCTGGACAAAGAAAATTACAGTATATGTATGTATTAGACAGACAGACACTGCTAATGGTTAGGAAGATTTTTTGTGATTCTGGTGCAAAGACTAGTAATTCAGAGAGCAACAAGTAAAAAGACAATGTAAGACAAAAAATGGGATGCATTATTCATATTTTTTTTCAGTTTTTATGGTAATGTATGGTAATAGTAATGACTCTAGTAATAAATGACCACTTCTGTGGGATAAGCAGAGTGTTATTCTTACATTTCATGTGATACATAAGTTCACGTATATGTGACAACAGTAGACCCGTCAACACCCTGTCACCCTAGCAAAAATGCTCCTGCAAAAGAGCCAGTGTCAGATGAGGTCACTGTTAGGTCATCTATTGTCTTCATTAATCTCCTCAACTCTCTCTGCAATACAGTATTTATTCTCAGGCAAACAATTAGACAACTTTTTATCCTAATAGTCAGGAAATCCACTCGTTGTCAAAACTAGAGTTTGACTGAAGCTTGATTGATTGATTTTGTGTAACTTATCTATGTGCAAATCAAGGCCTGTGCCCAGTAGCAAACCAACAGCAGCCTAACGAACCACCTGAATAAGAGCGCATGTACAAACAGTGTTTCTATGTGACTATCCACGTGACAAACGGACTCTAAATGAAATGCCTTCATTAATGTCCTAACAAGGAGATACCATTATCACATTCATGTTTATGTCTCACAAAGATAAAGAGCTCTGTTTTCATGGGTTGAAGCAAGAAGGACAGTTAAGGCACCGAGCCGGTGGGGCATAGACTATTATGGTGCTTTTCCACAAGCACCTACTCGACTCGACTCTACTCGGTTTTTCGGGTTTTCCATTAGGTGTTTTTTAGTACCTACTCGGCCGGGGTTCCAAGCAAGCTGAAAACGTGACGTCAACAGACTGCAGGCCACTGATTGGCCAGCGACTGATGTCACCGGATGAGTCATAAGAGCAACTCCTTCACAAATATCAAACCCCCCATTTTTAAAACCTAGCAACAGCGACCATGCGTTTTTACTATTTCTGTGATAGTCAACGAAGTAAATGGCTACACGCAAACCAACACTGTGGTCCAACGACGAGATGCAGACGGGAGTTTCAGGCCACCTTGCTATGACGACCCCACCCACGTTGAGGTGGTACTCAATTGTAATGGAAAACGACTGAAACCAAGTAGAGTCAAGTTGAGTAGAGGCAAGTGGTGCTAAAACTGTGTAATGAAAAAGTGGCATTAGTATGTTTACAGCCAAAGATGTATGGCCCACCCAAGGTGAAGTTGGACATGGGCTGCCATGAGGAGGAATGCAGTGGGCGTGTTTGGGGTTAACGTTAATCATGGACAGGCCAACCTCTAACAGGCTCTGTGATATACTCCCCTCAACCGATAGAGGTTGGTCTGTCAGACAAAGAAAAAAAACATGAAGAAAACACATAAAATAAAAATTAATCATGTCAAAGTTTTGCTACCCATGGCAAGGTTTCACATTAATTAAAAATTAGGGGGGGGGGGAAACACCCACACACTGCATAGTGACACACAATGTGTACCCCCCTTAAATAAGCTGGTGAACATTTGTGGGTGACATGACCCAGATTCCATTATTTATTCACATGTAACCTCAAGGACACCACTCAGTGCCTCACAATGGGACCAGTTCACATCACAACACTGGGTACAAATGGGAACCATCCAACACAGGAACTGACAACAACAGTGCCCCCACTGGGACACCAGAAGAACAGGGATGAAGAAGAATGCATATGCTTTCAAGGCTTATAAGATATTTTTCTGGAAAATTATGATCCTTGCAGTAAAACTGTGCTGTTACAACAGGGTTTGACTTCATTTACTGTACATGTAACAATTACATCAACGGTCACGGGCCAAAATTTAGAAAAGCAGTGCTCTGTTTTAGCCACTGAGCAGGCTGCAGTAGAACATTCCCCAGAGAAATCCAGTTACATTTTGTCATATTAGAACCACAATTATGAGTAGGATGTTAATACAAACTTCTATTTTGTATGTCTGTGCCTTGTTGATGAGTCACCAGGTCCCACACTCCTGAGACCCTATGTAAAATACTGTGTGGCTGGTTGTGCAAAACTTCATCAAGTTACCAAATCAGATACAACATGCACAATGCATTGAGCTTTGACACACACATGTGAAACATTCTCAAATTACAGGCTATGAATTCCACACACACGCGCGCATACAAACACATCACTACAGGTGGCTACAGTTGGATTCATTCTGCCAAGAAACCTCATACTTAGTTGTGAAAACCACCGATGCGTAACTATCCATGCTTTGTCTTGCTGGCATTGTTTGATGTAAAGGATGTATTCACATTTTTTTCATCTCGTTACAATACAATGTTCTGCAGGGAAACCTCAGGTCTTGGCGTTTATATGTATCTTACTTTGTCACGTACAATGCACTTTAACACTGTTGCAGACCAAGCACCAAGACCAGGGACACCCCCAGGGGTCCTGTGTCCATGCCCCCACAGGTCAGAGCTGTTTTGGTGGCACAAGGGAGACCTACACAATTTTAGGCAGGTGGTTTTAATGAGTCTTATTGGTGTAAGTGATAGGGGACTGTGAAGTCCTTGTTAAGCAAGTTAAGCAAAATCTAATATGAGTAGTCTGAGTACCTTGCAAAGCTGTAATCTTTTTAGTATTCTCTGCCTGAGTTACTGACTCTCTGTCATGGCTCAGCATGAAAACACAGTTTGTTGAAGCACAAAGCAGTCATTTCATCCTGAAAAGACAGACTGTAACTCTGGAAGGAGCTCACTTGGTTTGTCTAACATAGGCTGTTTAAGCCTCATGTTATTCACATCTGAACATTAAAATTCATGCTTGTGCAGAACAAGAGCTGTGGCTTTTGTACTGTACAATTACTGTACAATTTTCTTTAGGAAATGATCTGTTTGCAGCCAGTAGGGGCAGGAGAAACACGCAAAGCAACCAATAACAATTTCAATGTAGGCACATGAGTAATTTATGTAAGATACACTTGAAAAATAATGTGTTTTGCAGAGACCCACAGTTGAGCTGCATTATGTAGTTGAACACATGGACATATTGGATCCTAAAACTGCAATTTGTCATAAGATTAGTAATGATCACATCACGCTGCCTCTAGATTAGCCACCAAAATATGAGCACACACAAACATGCACGCACACACACACACACACAGACAGAGATGTCTCTTACCCAAAAGGCCTCCCAGGAAGCAGACCGAGGTGGACAGCTGGACCATACTCTTTGACTTAAGTCCTGAGCTCCCAAGTGCTGTAAACTCAGCAGATTGTGTATGGACAAATACACACACAGGGCAAGCCACACACACATACACACGTACACACTGCACCACTGGTGTCTGCAACTCGTCAGTGCATGCGTTCAGCAGGGCACACATGGACTGTCAGACTTAGAGTCTTGATTGCATTATTGAGCATCTCTGAAAAACGTCAGCAGAGACCGATCCAGGCACTTGTACTTCTGTACTTCCTGCTGTCGACAGCCTGAAAACAAGAGACAAAAACCAGTCAGGGAGCCAGACAGGAAAATAGGCAAACAATCAGGCAGATGGTGGAATAGAACTGGCACTCAAGCCCACTGATGAACAGATGGACAGAATTCAAATTCAAAAACTTGTCAAAGTTTCACATATTTTGTTGCACTCGTAAACTCAGACCTGCGCAGCTGAGGCTTATGAATTCTTTACAGGTCCAAGAACTACATGCATACATATATTAGGTTCATTCATTGCAGGCAACAAACAGATCCTGATCCTGAATATAGCTATATCATGCTTCTCATCAATGAAAAAAACAACACTGAAAAGTGTACTCTTCATTTACTGGTTTAGGATGTGTGATACACTTCAGGAAAGACTATATAAAAATACATCTGTATACAACTAGTTTATCACTTAAATAAGCTTATGGCAAAGGACATTACCTGAAATTCACATTAGGACACATTAAAGAATTAAATGCAAACGGATGAATATGAGCTCCAATGTGTTTGATTAATGGCCACAAATGTTATCATGATAAAAATTTGCAGTTGATATCCATAATTATCATGATACATGTCAACTTATTATTTTTTAAATATTTATATATTTTTTAAGTTTAAAGGTTGATTTTTGCTCCTGAGTGAAAGTTGAAGGAACTAGATGGTCAACTGTTTAAACTATTCTTTATGGTCAGAACAGGACAAACACTTTTTGCCAAACAATGGAACATTACACAAATCTCATGTAGGACATCCAAAATAATTCCAATGACAAAAGAGGGATATAAAATGTTATTGTTATCATTTTATAGACCAGCCCTACGGTGTATGAAATGCAAATACTGTATGTTCCAAGGCACACCATAAGTGCATCACTTTAAGAGTTGAAGATAGAAAAAGAAGGGTGAGCCAGAGAGATTCAAATGTTTATGGATGTCTTGAAATGCTCGGAGGCCCCCTTGGACCATAAATGCCACTAAGAGTGTCCCTTACAGCTCCATTAAAGAAATGCAATTGGTTGTCTTTACGGTTGGATATTATAGTTATGAAAAATGTGAGAGTGAAGGTAACATTTAGTTTTGAAGTGTTCTTCGGCAAGATGTCAGGTGAAGGTTACTTCAGTAATAACTGTTCCAAATTCCTTTCTTGATTGTCTGATGAGTTGTAGTGGATCAGATCACGTAACTTAAGAGGGCACACCATGTTCTAGTCCACTGGCCTTCAAGACACACAAGAGGCAGGATTTAACCATCTGGAAACTGCAGCACAATGACCACCAAACCCCCCTTTTTCACCTTGTTTCTGGAGAGTTGACAGTTTCATTCTGTGTTTTTTATTCCCCCATATAACTTGTACTTGTTTTACTGTTTTACAACTCTGAAGTCTTATCTTTTGGCCCCATCTTCACATATGGTTAACAGATGTGCCCCTAATATGGACAATACCTTTATCTTCTCACATTCAGCAAATATAAACTCTCACACCTCTTGATGAACTAAAAGGTCATTTTAGATGCAACTCTTGAACAACTTCACAGCATGCAGCAGAGAGAAGATCAGAAAGAAGATCGAGATAAAAGGCAAGTGTAATGTTTCACACTGTAACAGAGGTGTTGAGTCCACTCTGTGATCCTTTGGGAGGCTGTGGTCTGTGGTTCTGTTGTACTGGAGTATTCATATTCTAAAAGTGTTTCTAATATTTGTCCAACGCCATTGGGCAGAACATTAGAAACATCTCAGAGACAGTGAGATTCTGGGACTTTCAGAGCAGCTCACCCACCGCCTGCCTTCTGTGCCTTGTCAATAAAATGTCCCAGTCTCAAGTAAACTCCAGTAGAGCTCAGGAATGCTTCTGATGTTTTGAAAACACACAGGAACTAATCTGTGTAATCACTGGTGAATGTCACTGATTTGTCATAGTTACTCAACAGAATATGTTATTTTTAAACACTTCCATGTGTCTTTTTTGGGGACAATAAACTATTTCAGTCATAAGTCATTTTTTCCTTCTCTGCTTCTCTTACTTGGACTTTTATTCCTGTCTCTACTTATCTTCATCTTCATCTCTTTCTCACCCTCTTGATCTAGATTTTGCCAATTTTATCCCAGCACTCCACAGCTGCACATCATAAGGCTACCTCAGTGAGCAGCCAGCTGTGACTTACTGGCCTGTTGAATATGCCACCAGCAGTGAAGTCACTGTGGCAGGCTGCCAGTGTGTTGCTGCAGAGGACAACAAATGGCTAAACCCAACTACTGGTTTTAGTGTGTGGGTTGTAATTACAGCATGCTGCATGTAAACCAGCACTGAAAGTTTTCATTAAGTTCCTTGCATTCCAGTGAGGGTGCCTGGGGATTAACTATAACAATAAATAACAATAGTTGAAAGAGCTTTTAGAGGCATATTGATCAGTTGTTTCTTTCCACGGGGCCCTGTGGGGGGTTTTATTAAAAGCCTCACGCTGCACTCCAGGGTTAAAGAGGGGGCAAATACATTTTTATTGTCAAAATGAATGCAGATTTTAAGGTTTCACCTCTGAACCTTCGTGGCTAAACTACTTAGGCGCAACAATGAAGTGACTTCAACAGATAATAAATGTAACACTTGGCATTTTTGGACAGCAGGGGGGACAGCAGGGGAGTTCTTGCACTTACAGAGCTCTGTGATCTGTTAACAGCTTATTAAAAGACTCCCATGACCCATGGGCAGGTCAGGACCTAGATTTTGCTTTAACATGCTCAATAACTAAGCTTACAAATGATTAATTTTGAAAGACCTGACCATGACATGTTAGCATAGACATATACAAGATGGATGATATGTGACATCATTGGATTTTTTTTGCAGATTTTGCACATTTTATCAATATTTTCTTGATGTTCTGTTGCAGATACAAACAAGATATCTCATCCGCTCTAATAATGATATCATCTTCCACTCTAGGTGTCAGCAGAGCTGTGTGTACGGCTCTGTAAACTGCCCATGTCACTAATATGCAGCCTATTTGTCCTGTGGTAACAACATTGGTTAGTCATGGCAGTGCCTTCCAGTCTTCTGGAGATGCGCTCATCCCCAGTTTTAAGGTGTAACAGAGCAACAAGAATTCAATTGTTCACAGGCTGCTCAGTACTACAAAACTGTGTTAATGGGACACAGGAGTGCTCATCTGATCAGACACAAAACTGTCTATGGCATGTTAGGTGAACCTTTTAATCCCACACAGGCAAGAATGCATAAAAGTTGCTTCTCTAAGCTGCCTTCGAGGTACACTTGGAAAATTACAATCATCACTGCAATCATCCTATTTATTTACTAGCTGGTTTGTCTAGTGTTTCTGTTCTTACAAAAGTCCTGAAGATGTCACCCTAACTTTGACCAATCTTTCAGCAATGCATGTCTAAACCTCATCCTAACTCTAAACCTAACCCTAAACCCCAAGTAGTCAAACCCCCTCAAGCAGCTCATGATGGCGCGAGAGTGGGTCAAAATAAAATGTCCTCACACAACAAGAGAGTCAACAGTGGAGGTCTAAACCTCACACACAAGCACACACATTGCTTGGAGCTGACTCACTGCAACTCTCCTCTTATTTTCTCTTAGACCTCCTGTCCTAACTCTGTTCAGCCTAGACCTACATTTTCGCAACAAGTCCTATCACACACACACACACACACACACACACAAAACACCACACTTCATTAGTCTTCGTTGGCTCCATGTGACTGAAAGCCTATTTACCAACAGCTGCGTGCGGGATGTCTACTTATGCAGTTATGTTGCTCTGCACAGTCTGCAGCCGTGGAGGCCGTGCAGGATGAACGTGCAACGATGACAGTCCACTGATGGCTGGGCCGTGATCAGATAAAACACACATACCTGTTGTATTCGCATCTGTTGGCCAAAAATGCAAATTCATTCATTCTGCATTAAATAATTAATCTCGGCCAGGTGAGCAAGTTGAAGAAGCCTGAACTGCCAGAATCAAGCTAAGTTACAATCACACCACACACTGAGTTGCTCTCTCATATTCTTCTGTTTTTTTGTTGTTGTTTTTTTTTTTTTTTTCACTTCTTCAACGCTGCACTAAAGTGTCTTGTCTTGTTCAGTTGCCTGACTACTTTTTAGCCAAGAAACCTAAACTTTTTATTTCTTTCACTCACGTTAACGCGGATGTTTATGTGGTTTAGCTGTACTCTTGCTGCGAGGATCCAAGTCCCCCTCTGGGATGAATAAGGTCTCACCTTATCGTTCATAATCGGGTGAGACGGTTGCTGCAAACCTGACGTTGTCGCGACTGGTTGCATAATAACATGCAGGCGCAAGCGCCGCTTGAGCAATAAGTACCCTACGCACCTGGCGAAAGTGAAAGAAAGCAACCGCTGGACAACTGAGGGGACAGCAGCACGTACGAGCACACGCAGGAAGACACAGAGGGAGAGAGACGGACAGAAACACACCTGTATGTACAAGAGGAAAGTTTGACAAACTAAAATTCACATCCAACAGCGCACACCCACTCCCACACACACACACACAAGCAGGGCTATACATAGGTACACACGCACCTCAAGTGTCCTTTCTGCCCCGGCTCCTGGGATGCGTACAGTCTGTATCCGCTCAGGGGGTGACACGTTAATAAGCTCTTGTTAAATTAGAAGGAAAGCGCGCCCGAATGGCATCTAATCATAAGACTGCCAGTGGAGGTCATTAAGGGAGGTTCATTGCTCGTTCTGTCCATCCACGCAGCTGTGGTGCGCTGTCTGTGTGTGCCGCCAAGTGCGCAACAGGCTGGCCTGCAGCTCCCTCCAGTCAATTTCAAGCCGCAGACGCGCACACAAATAAAACCCTGCTTTCAAAATAAAAGCATACGCTACCCGGAGCACTTGTGCATACTATGCGATCATTCCCGCCCAACCTACCATCCCACCACCCCACCACCCCCCCTCTCTCTCTCTCTCTCTCTCTCTCTCTCTCGCACAATATTTCCTGTTGGTCTAAGTTATGGCATACCAATAATTATTACAGGCATATTTACAGAGCCAGTAACCATGGATCCTCCCCTGTATTTGTGAATTAAATCTAGGCCACAAACCATAAACTTTCGGCTTAAACTTTAGTTCGAGACCTGTGTCATAGTCTACCATTTGCTGCCATTGTCGTTTGTTGTTTATTTTTCTAATGACAACTCTAACCTTGACTTATAGTGTGTTTATGTACCTAATCTCAACCTTCATACAGTGACCTGCTTGTCATGCAAATATTGCAGGAACGCAACTGAAAAATGTTGCCATTGAACACTGGCATTGGATAAGGACTGACCTCACAGCCTCTGTGAAAAAAAACACACCTGGTTTCACTTCACGCAGAATCCCTCAGAGATATGCCTTTCGATGTCTCAGTATTTGCGGCACTGAATGAAACGCAACGATGTCACGCCATGGAGGATTTTACTTTGAAAGTTGAGTTAAGCGGCATTGCAGACGCTGGATCTTGTCAGACTTGACGGTGTTGAAACAGCCATATGCTGCTGCTGGCCCTTCTCCGTCCTCAGATCTGTAACGCACATGTTTTCATTAAGTCTCACTGCTGCCTCTGGTTCTGCTGCTGGGTCTGTGTCAGTGCGCATCCATTCACAACAGTTTTACAGCATTATCCCTCTTCACCTCGGTCGGTCACTCTGTATTCACGCTTTTGACCTTAACTCCGAGAAAACAAGTACAACGCGCTATCAAGCTGGGAATGTGATTGATTAATGGCAGACACGATAAAGATAAAGAGTCTGCCGGGCAGTCACGGTTTACTCATCGGATAGATAGGGACCATGTGGTTAAGACCAAATGAGTGAAGAGAATTGAGATTGTTTCAGTCATACTGTTATAGGTTGACTTGTCCTTAGATTTTTATTTGTTTTTAAATCATGTTATTTCATCATATCTTTGGTCCGCTCTCCGTACGGGGGGATATCTCATTCTGTATAAGATCACGGTCAAGACAAAGTAAAGAGCCACCTGTGTGCAGGTCATCACATCTGTGTTGTAGAAATATAATAAGAGTTTCGGTCAAAGGGCCAAGGAGGACTGAACTATGCACCAGAGAGCAGTCTGATCAATCATCCTCAGGAGGCCACAGGCAGACTTCTTCTGGGGTCGTCTTGGGTTATGGCATGGCCTGACTCCATATTCATCATGTTTAGGCCTTCCAGACATGGGAGTGTAGGTCTACTTCACTCCTATCTATCTATCTACATTTTAATCTTATAAAAAAATGAATAAATACATATTCGTAATTGCCGATTTCAATCTCTGTGGAGGGCAATTTGGCTGACTGAGCTTGCATGATGATCACACCAGATCTCACCAAAATACTCTGAACCACAACCGCATGTGTTGCTCCAGGCTGGCTGCTGAGCTCAGATGGGAAAGCCCGCAGGAGAGCAGGGGCAAAGCCCTGCAGATTTTTTAATTTTTTTATTTTTCAGTATTATTTCCATTCATATAAGGTCGCCTTTAATATTGCTTTTGAGCCAAACTGGACTAAAATTTGGCTATTAAATTAAAAACAAAGAGAGTGATCGACAGAAGCAGGGTCATGACAAATAAGTTATGAGTTGCAGACAAAATGTGGTTTGGAATGAAATATTTCAACAGCTATTCAATGAAATGCCATGAAAACACAGATGTCTACTTAAAAAAAAAGCAGGATGTTATCAAAATTACTGAAATCATACAACAAAGTAAGTTATGTAGGCACTCTAAAGGGAATGGAGCAATGCCAGAGCAGTAGACCCATGGGTCAAACTCATTACATCATAATGAGGCTTTAGAATAAAGGGGTTATATGCTGTATATAATGACTCTATTAATGGTCAATAAAGGATTTATCAGTTATGAGCCACTGATAAGAAAACATTTGGGTTGTCAGGTTGTAAAAAGCCTTACAGCCGTTTTGTTTATCAAGCTTACATGGCCATGTTCCTCTGTGATACAGTGCGACTGTTACAGTCTCATGGATCATCCAGTAATACCACTGCAGGGAACTGGAAAGTAGACTTCTTTGGCCACATGTCTTTTCCTATAAATGGAGCTGGAATGTGCTGCTTACTACACTCAAAAACAGACCAAAATTGGTAACATCTTAAAATAAAACTAAGGGATTAGGGGCGGCAGGTATGTATATGTGTATATATGTATATGTGCCTATGCATGCAGACTACATGTGTATACGTCTGTATGTGTATGCCAGCAAGTCATTATACTGTTTTTATAAGGTCAACCACACAGTTTAACTCTGTAAACATGTTTTATGTCTTACTTTAAAGGCCTTTCTGGGGAATGAATTGAATAATTGTTGTGGAATTCTCTATTTATAATGCATCTGTCCTCATCAAATAAACAAAAAAATAAACAATAAAGGATTTTTAACAACATGGCAGTGTGTTTTTCTTATTAACCAATCTGAACTGATCTATAAAACAATAAATTATTAATTAACCATTAATATAGGCATTTATTATAATGCACAAACCACTATAGAAAGTGGTATTGATCAAACATATGAAATTTAACAAAACTAAAGGATTATACAGAGGCGGTTTACAGATGTTTGATTTTGAAGTTGCTGAACTCAGTTGGGAAGTAGAACCAAACACAAACACACTTTTGCTAATTTAGCTCTGAAAGAAGAAAATATCAGACCAACCTTTATACAAGTATTTATTTAGTATTTATGATAATAAAGTAATTAAATTCAAGAAGACATTCAGAGCCAGAAGTTTGTGAGCAAACAGGCAGACCAGTCAGGACCATATAGATAGGATTTCAGAAATACTGTGAGTCCAACTTCCCACCTGCACCAGTTTACCAGTTTATTTTCTGCACAAAATTCTTCTCAATATTTTTATTATTTACATTTTTTAGATTTACTAATTCAGTTTACTGTTCAATGAAGTAAAATTATGCAAGTAGTTCCGACCAAGCAATCTGATTGGTCAACAGGACATTTCGAATGTGCTCAAATCAGCATGACAGCACGCCTTACTCATCACTAAAAGTATTACTCCGCCATATACATTTTACTTTGTTGGTAATAGTTGTATAATCGCAATATTACACTCGAGGGTGTGCTTTAATGTCATTTGAGCACGACAGTGATACGGTCAGCAAGCATCACTGAAATGACTCAAATGACGTTAAAGCACACTCTCTCGGTTAATATTGCTTAATTCTGTGTGGGCCTAAGGCCTACATGTTGTTCCAAACCACTCAACTAAGGAAACAGTTTTGGTGGGAAAATACTGAACCAATTTAAAAAAAAATTATATTGTTTGTCTGAACACATTGCTATACCACTAGCTTATAAAAGTATGTTGTATAGTGTATAGTAAACTCCCTTTACAACCTCTGTTAAAACCATCTAAAATTCAGCAGCTACTGACCAGAGGCCCATCAAACTGAAACACCTCAGTGCTGCATGACACACTGACCTGATGCCCTGAAGACCAGGATGAGCCATGCACATATTTACGTTTACATCATGTGGCAGACATTCTTATCCAAAGCACAGTACACCGATGATTAGGACAACAACATCAGGTCCCTTGAAGACAGACATTAATCAGATTAGTTGACATAAGTGAAAGTGGTGCCACTGAGAGTACACTCAGGAGACACTGAACCAGTTTAGTTTAAATGAATCTGTACTTTCAGTGGCCAGCACAGCTTTTATTCTTGAACTTATAACTCATAACAGACATACCTATTTGTGCAGCATAAAATGTTGTTTTTTTTTTAAACATAAAATGTGACAAAATGTGACAAATCTTAGTGAAACCATAGAAATGCTCTGCCCTCTGCCAACAGTAATGATTCAGCTCTGGTACAAATGCTTAGTGGCCAATGGTGGAGGACTCTGTGGTTGTACTTGGATTTGTTATTGTGTCCAGTTCTCCCTTTCCATTGTTCACGGTCACACAAGGGCTGACTAAAATTTCCTACAATATAAATCCTAATAGATGACACCTTAATACACTATGACAGAAAAGATTAGGACAGTGGAGACATTTGACATGGTTTTGTATTTTATTTGTCACACATTCTTTCCAGAGAATGCAGATGTAAAAAAGCTGACTTAAACTTTTTCACAGAGAGAGAGAGAAAATTGACAGTGAAAAGTTCTGTTGTCTCTCCATACACATCAATATCTTAATAACAGAGAAGAGACCCTGCTCACAGCCGCTTTCTCGCTGCTCCTCATCACCCTCACTGATGCATGTAATGGATGAGTCATAAGGGAACTTCTGAGGCAGCTTTATGCTTTATTGCTTTGCTCTGGGGCTCAATTTTCAGAGCCAGGCTGGGAAGTCAAACTGGTAACATATTGGTCGCAGCGGCATTTGTTTAATGTTTGTTTCTTCTAAAGCCAGCTGAAGCCTTTTTGTCCCTAACTGTGACATTGGGGAAAGGACGAAGGACTGTCAATCAATACCACTGATTGTATTTTGACTAATGTTTGTTTAACTGATCCCAGGCCACAAATGCCCAAGTGCTCCTAAAGCCCCATAGGTTCACTGCTAATCAGTCAGTTTTAGTAATTTGATTAGTTGCACATTTGTTAGGGAATTTGCACCCTTGAGTGTCAATACAAGCTGAAGCAAGCTTTACACTATTATTTAATCTTGTTTCCCAATCTTGTAGAGGCACCTTGTGTCAAAATCTAGTTTTAAGAATTGCTAACATAGTGCATTTTCCAGTAGAAAGCTGTTGAACCAACTGCCACATTGAAACTCTGGGGACAGGTGTTTTTATTCCAGCATAGGAGTGCTGGAATATTTGTTTGTGTTGTGCTTGATGACAGCTGGGGGTATGATAGGGTACATACACAGACTATCAGGAGGGGACACCTCTTGATGGGGGTAAGCAGGGGCCCAGCCACAAATTCTTGCAAATGGGACCTACAAAGGCTAATCAGGCCACGTTAATACGTGTGTGAAAATGTGCTTCATGGTGTAGACATCAACACCAAAAATTCCACCAAATTCCATTAAAAATTCATTCAATTTTGAAGATCCTGTTAACAAACAGACAACCAGTCAATAGTACTGAATACATAACTTACCTAATACACCTATTACACAGGCAGAGATATTGACATCAATGAAGTGAATGCAGCATTGTGGTGTTCATTATCTGCTCTGCCTCATCTGTGGTGGCTCCTACAAAAGAATCCAAAAGGAAGTGACAGACACTGATTCATTTTTCTCTGTACAGACCATGCTCAATACCATTCTATATCTGTCTGTCAAATATTAGACTAAACCAAACAGCCAGTGACCTTAGCTTAGCACAAAGACTTGACACAGCTGTTAGGGTTTGAGCGTTACCTGTCAGTTTTTCCCCTGTTTCTGTGTGTCCTCAGCTGGGTGTGGCTGACCTAATTCCTACTACCTAACTTTACAGTATATAAGTCCAGTCTTCCTCTTCCTCCACACTCTTCAGTGCGCACTACGGCCACCTAAACCTAGTCAGACTTGTATAAGCTTTTTGCTTCACTTTTTGGGACCTTGAGGTACCTGCTTTTAACCTGTGCTCCAGATTTGCCAGTACAGTCACATCCAGCTTTGTTCTCTGTGTAACTCATTGGAGGGAAGATTCATCCATTCCCGACCCCATTCGTGGCTCAAATCCTATCCAGAAGTTCTGTGGCCCCTGCTCCCAAGAATTTCCAGAACCGTAAACCCTGCCTGCTCTGGCCTTCCAGTCTACAGCCACTCCTCACTTTTTCACATTAACCTTTTGTGCATTAAACTGTTCACACAATCTCTTCTGTGTCTGTGTCTGCATTATGGGTCCTGTTAAAACAAAGCTGAGCTTTAACAACAGGCTTGGTTCTGTACAAAAGCAATAGAACAGGCCCTTAGTTATGTCAGACTTGACAATGGTTTTACAGATCCTTGACTTTATTCAACTTGACTCAATCTTTGGACCCTTAATTCAGAAAAGGAATAGTCCCGCGAGGCAGCCTTTTGAGAAGAGAAAAGGACGGTAATCTCCAGAGATCCCCCCTCCAGGACAGACAGACATGCAAAACATGTTGTCTGTGAAGAGTAGACAAACAACCTGAGTTCAGCTCAGCATGACTCGTAAATTGACTTTGACATGTAAAATCACTAACATCCCCTTAAACAAAAAAAAGTACCGCTCATATACTAAAGTAAGCTCAGTAAGACAGAAGGGGAAGGAATTTGAATGGTACATCATTTCAAATTCAGCAATACTGACATCAACAGCTCCCAACTACCGTCTGAAGACAGTCATCACCACAAGACTCTCAAAGCTGTCATCTGTTCCTGGTCTAACAGGACTGGCTGTTTCCCGTATGTCTCAGTTGCTCGGCTTCAATCTGCAGTGTAGGATGTTAACTTTTATTTGAAACCATCATCTTCTTCAGATCTGATTAGCTTTCAGTACAGATCCTCAGATACATTTCACAATCCTAAATATGTCTAGACAGGGTCACTTTGCTGACCTATGATTTATGAGATTGGTGACCTGGCTCAAAGGAAAATTTGACCACTGCTTGGTTTTCTGTTTTTGTTTGACGCTGTTTCACTGTTTTTGCATCACTTCCCTTGGGGAGCTTCTGCTGTTTTGAGCAGCTCCAAGTGTGCTAAGGGTCAAAGGTCAGACACTGCCTGTGTTTTCTCAGAACTCTAATTTTGGCATTAAGAAAGGACAAAAGGGCTGCCTCTCAGAAATTAAAGAGAGCGTTAGCATATTTTAAGGCAAGAAAAAGCAAGTGATTAATGTTTTGAACCAAAAGTGTCAAGTTGTAGTTGAAGTGAGAACATGCTTGAGGAAATAAGTGATCTATAGCTGTATTGGATTTATGGCTGTGAGTCAGGCAGGTAATTCATCTACTATCTACTGCTATAAAATTGTACACATATAGAGATAAAATACAGTTGTTTGACACAAGGAGGGCAGGTGGACTACTCTGCCTGGTGGGACGTCACTGTTGCTCCAGCCTGGGGATCACCAGGCCATGTGATGTTGTGATAATTATTGGGCCCACTGTGAGGAAAAGTACATTCTGTTTCAAATACTTAAAATACCCAGTCTGCTCTGCAAGCGGTCATAAGATATACACACTCAGCCTGCTTTTAACTATATGACACATCCACCTTAAAGCACCTCAAATAACCACAAAAATCTAAACATTTGCATTGAAACACAATGAATTACAAAGCAATCAGTTCACACAGCATAGCGCACCTCATACATTTAAAGGGTTGTAAAAAGACAGTGTGAAAAGCTACAAATGGCTGCCCATTTACTCACTGAGCTGCCCTCAGATCCTCTTTTGGACAGCAAAGTGGTTATAATGTTTGTTCAAGGAGCTTCTAAAGGATTCTTGTTAGGACATCAGAGGAATCTGTTCCTCAGTAATCTTATCAGAAAATCTCAGGAGAGAGAGAGAGAAGTTTCTCTGTGTTGTGTTGCCTTCACTCCCCATCATCTTGGAAATATAACAAGAAATTATTCTCAGCAAAATGTAGAAAAACTTGACCATGCTTTCATCTTTGCCTACTGTAATGTTGTATTTACAGGCCTGTCTCAGTGCATCACATCCCTTCAGTTCAGAGATTTTCACATTGACATCCCATGTGTCAGAGAATAATTCACAATAAAATACTATGGCCTTCAGTGCCAAGAAAAAATTTTCTCTTCTGTTCTAACATTTTGAACCATCCAGACATCTCAGATCATATATATATATATATATATACACACACACACACACATATATAGCTTCCATAAAATATGTCGTCAGTAGTCAGATCAGTCCACAGCTATAGCAGATCTTAGCCAGGTTTATAGTGCTGTGTGCCATTTTGAAAAATATAACTTGCATTTAATACACATATGCACACTCAGTCAGCCTGCTTTTAATTCTATGATTCTGTTTGTATCGGATCACAATGAATTACAAAGCAATCGGTTCACACAGTGTAGTGTAACACATACATTTAAAATTTGTAAAAAGACAGTGTGAAAAGCTACAAATGGCTGCCCATTTAGAGGCATTTACTCACTGAGCTGCCCTCAGATCCTCTGTTGGACAGCAAAGCCTGATTAGTGGTTATAATGTTTGTTCAAGGAGCCTTAGGACATCAGAGGAATCTGTTCCTCAGTTATCTTATCAGAAAATCTTAGGAGCCACTCAACCATGGAGAGATTTGTTAACAAAATAACAGCTGCTCTGTGCCTTTCTTTACTGTACTTTAATTCCTTTGATTGAATTTGGGTCACCTCATTGCTGCACTGTACCTACATGTTAATTTCTGGCCTATTATTATTTATTGTATTTTATGTGTATATATATATATGTGTGTGTGTGTGTGTGTGTATAAAATAATGAGAATTATATATATATATATATATATATATATATATATATATATATATATATATATATATATAAGCTGTAAAAAGACGTCTAATAGAAACACAAGAGCTCCATTTAGAACGTTTTCAGTGTTCAGTCAAGAATAACAGTTGATAGCAGGTATGATCAAAGAGATGTTTTGCCAATCAAGAAACACATTATCTTGAAATATGAAACTAAAATGTGAAAGTGTGGGGAATAAATAAGAATTCTACAAGATTTCACATGCTCTTATTCTGTCACTTGTTGAGAATTCTGTTGTAATTTCCTGAATATGTGTAATTTATTCAGGTGTAAGTCTAGTGTCTTTTATTTGTGCAGTATATAATTAAATGGCTCTATTAGTGGAGAGCACATTGATACATCACTAAGTAAATATTAAACAAGGATTAACTCTGTTGGCTTGTGTGACCTATTACATTTTGGAGCCATTCACAAAACACCTACTTTAAATCTTATTGCCTCTTTATAAATCTTTTCTTCCCGACCAAAAATATTAAACCATGACTTCAACTAGCAAAGAAGAAGCAAGAAAAATAGAATCTGACCTGGAGATGAGTTGGATCCTGGAAAAAACTCTCCCATCCAGACCCATGGGCACGTGAGGCTGGGACTCATGTCCAGAGGTCCTTCACCTTCTACATCCCATCCATCCTGCATCCATCCTGGGTAGGTTGGTGACACAGAGGCCCGGTGTTCCGCATTCAAAACTTCCATTATTGAGGCAGACGCCTGGAGCTGTAGCCTGATTATGCACCAAGAAGCTGGACACCAGTGGTAGAGCAAGTCGTCAAGCTGTAGAGGAGGCCTCTCACTCATGGATACCCAGGGATCTCCTGAGCCTGTAGACAGGTGCCAGGCCAGAGGAACTGTAAATTCCAAAACTTACATGAGGGAGGAGCTCAGTAACACAGAGAAGGACGACCATTTGGCCTCCGAAATGTTTTGTCAATCTATCTGAGAACTCAAGCAATGGAGGCAGGAGTTCGCCCAGGCTGTTCCCTGCCGAACAAGAACAGCTGACCTTGGGGATGGGGATGAAGTCAAAGGGAAGACTACAAGGACCTCGCAAGCCAGAGGTCTTGTGGGAAACTTTGCCCATGTCCTTGAGGGGAGGTAGACAAAACACTCAGCAGTGAAAAGGTGCAAGAGGTGGATAAGATGCTGAAGGCACTGGATGTTGGAAGTCAGTCTGTCACGTACAGCACCATCTTGATCTCACATAAAGGCTGGAGATAAAGCTTCCGAAATGGTAGTATTTACCATTTTTGTACAATGGAACTGGAGGGTGTGCACCAATGTTTGGAAAATCATAGTGCTCATCCTCTGGAAACCCTATGCCAGGGGAGCTGGCGAGGAGGCTCCGCCCAGACTCCGCAGATTGAGCAGAAGGAACTTGAACACTGTCCTGGTGGCGGGTGAACATGGGAGGGATCGTGAGAGTGTGGCCGTACAGTCTACATGTGTTTTGTGGACTTAGAGCATGTACTGTATATGACCCTGTCCCTTCGGCCTCCTGAGGGGGATGCTGCAGGCACCAGATGGCTCAGAGCCATCTGGTGGACTGGGTGCAGTGTCTGCATTCAAAGCAGTAAGTCAAGCACATGGATGATGGCTACCACCAAGGCTGTGCATCATTGCCAAATACTTTCATGGATAGAATCTCAAGATATGGCCAAGGAGAGGAGAGTTTCTCTGCGTGAGCCCTTAGTATGTAGTAACGTGTGTCATATGTATATTTTCCAAGTGCATCCTGTACACTTATCATGAGGAAATCATCCTACAGGTCTTATTACCTTTTAAAATTCAGGTCTTGCAGCAGCTTCAGGTCAACCTTGTGAGTTGGTGAGTTTTCCTCAACAAAGGAGATAATCTTTTCATTTTCTGACAAATTTCAAAATTATTAGTAGTCAACTTATATTGTATTTACCACCAAATAATTTGCTAAGCACTAGACATTTCCTTTTACTATTTACTATTATTATTTTAGTGGTAAATGGTAAATAACATTATGTTAATTCCTTGAAATAAAGAGGTGATTACTGCAGACATGCGCACAGCAGCAGCAGCAGACATGCAACTATCGCAGCACTAAAAAGAGCGTTCATGTGATGGATCCATTGACATTTATTTTTATTTTATTTTATTTTATTTTATTTTGGAGGGGGGAGGGATGATTGTTTATTTGTTTATTTGGTTTTTATGCTAGTATCTATAAATTAGACTTCACTTTGGCGATCATTCCACCCACCTCAAAGAACAAGATATTTGTTTAATTTACCATCTGCTTAACTTACCATATCATACAGTTAATTATTATCATATCCGTAGCTTTTTAAACAAATAATATGAAATGAGAGGGAGAGAAATTCAGCTCAGACATCTACAGATCATTTCAGCACCTAGAAGTGTAGGAGCTACCAGTTGTAAACATGTTTCACAAGTGTGACAATGTGCCATAAAATGGACATAAAAAAGCTGATCCTAGTTGCAAGTAACAGCAATCAGTAACATCCGTGACACACCGGTCAGGATTTATTAAGTGATGGTGTCTTTTAGACAAAGCTCCCTGCTCACTAAATACAGGCGTGTTGGCGGGGTTAGCGTTAAGATTGTATAATGATAGCATGATGACAATAATGCAATATTTGTTTATTGAGGCAATTTTGGCCCAGGACGTCCCACCAGTATCAACAGGAAATAATAATGATAATGTCTGCAACAATTTTTGTACTATTTTAGTGAAGGTACAACCCAGACTATAAAAATGTGGGCCATTACACATTTTTCTTCTTCTTCCTCCTCTGTTCCTCAGCTCATTCAATTTGAAATAAAGTAGCCACATTAAAGCACCAAGTCTCAACTTTAATTAGAGTAGGTTTACATCAATGATGAAAGAACTATGAGTGCAATATAGCTCTTTTAATACATATTGCCCAAATTACATGGGTTCCTCATCTGTCAAACATGGTGCTAGTTCAGTTATAGCTTGGGCATGTATGGCTGCCATTGGAACTTTTATTGATAATTTTACTGTTGATAGAAGCAACAGGATGAATGCAGAAGTATCCAAGCATTCTGTGTGTTCAATCAAATGCATCACAACATTTCATCATTCAGCAGGACAACCATCCTAAACAAACTGCCAAAGCAACTAACAAGCTTTTCAGAGTCAAGAGGTGGAATATCCTTCCCTGGCAAAGTCAATTAACTGGTCCCAATCCAACTGAACTGCAGTCGACCTGCTGGAGACCAGATTAAAGGCAGATAGGTCCCACAACAATCAAGAAGCTGTAGTAAAGGTGTGGGAGAGCATCAGGAGGGAAGATACTAAGTATCCGGTGATGCCTACGAATTAGAGTCATTGACAAAGATTTTTTAATGATGATTTTGTTTGCTTCGTGTGGATCTGTCCAATTACTTTTGAATCGCTAAACTGTGGTAAATGGGTTATATCTCCCACACGTTTCCTTCTATATTAATGTACCTGCTCAAATTAAAGCTTAGACTTGGCACTTGATGTAAAGTAAGTAAAACTTTATTTATAGTTTAAATAAAATGCAACAAATACAAAAATAATCGAAATTGTTACTAAGAGTATTCTCAGTTTAACAAGGTAGCATTTTATTGACTTTGAATTCATTCATAAGAGTCTGTTCATATTATACAAAATACATAGTCATTCTTTAAAGCAACTTTTTAACAAATGACTATATCTATTTATTTATTTATTTTCATTTCAAAATATGATGTAATGTACATAATGTAATGTAATGTGGCTTAAATATGAGTACAGTTACAGTACATTTCCTCACAGAGCTGCAGTGCCTTCTTGGACAGTTTGGTCGTCATACATAATATGCACTTCTTCTTTAGGACTGGCACCAGAATTAGTTACCAATTTACATATTAAGTGACCAACTTTTCACACTGCTGCATCTTTGAAAGCATTATAAAAATAAATAAATGACAACTAGAGCTGTGACAAAAACAATCTTAATATATTTCTGTTCACAAATGGACTGAAATGAAGTCAGGCAGTGAGCTCATGTGTGGAACTGAATGAAGGCGACTTATTGAATCACTGCATCATAAAGCTTTCAAAGCTAAGAGGAAAATCCAATGAGAAACCTAAATGTAACGGGAATTTCCTCTTAGAAAGTGCTCCAATGACGAGAGGTAAGAGTTCCTCATGTCTTTAACTGTCCTCTCTTCAAAGTGTTAAGAAGACATGATAAGAGAATAAGAGAGCTAGAAAAAAAAATGTTTGCCTGAACTTTGTAATAAAACAATTTACAGATGAGCATATGAGGTGTTTAATTATGTCAACCTGTTTGGATTTTAGTCCATAAAACAGAATGGGACCTCCCAAATTTAGATTTTCCTCTCTAATGGGCATCCATTAAGTTTTATAGGGGTCCACTTAACTTTAATGAGGGAACACAACGGCATGCAGTTTTCTGTCAGTGTGAACCCATTCCTTGATTTGCTTGCATGAAAATCCTGCTCTACTGATCAAACGTCTGTGGGGGGTTGTATTTCTGGGACTCTCATGTGTTTGCTCACTCTGTCAGGTTATACAAAATGGCTTGAGACCATAAAACAAGCTGTAAAAAGTGACACAAGCCCATTAATTTATATTTGGTGTGAAATTAAGTTTATGGCAGCTTAGGAGGTATGGTAACTTCAAAGCTGAGATGGAACATATTTGAGATGCCAGTCTCATTTGTTTTCTCAGTGATACTCTGTGTCTCACCATTTGGGCTTATTATGTGTGAACAGTGTGCCAGAACTAAAGGTGATTCTGCAGGATACATACTAATATACATCCGACTGTCCCTCAAGTTTTTGTGTAAGAAGTTTCCTTTGTTTTATTTTCCGACGACAGAGCAAGAGAATCCTTAATTACCATTAAAAGTATATTTTCCTCACAGAGCTGCTGCGACTTTTTGGACATTTTGGTCACCTTAAGAAAAGATAAGATAAGATAATCCTTTGTTAGTCCCACAGCGGGGAAATATACACTTCTTCAGTAGGATTGGCACCTAAATGAGTTACCAATTCACATATGAAATGATCAGCTGCTCTCACAGCTACATCTTTGAATGCACTGAAAAATAAATGACTGCCAGAGCTGTGATAAAAATGATTGTAAGATATTTCTGTTTACACATGGACTATAATTAAGTCAGGCAGTGAGCTCATGTGTGGAACTGAATGAAAGCGACTTATTGAATCACTCCATCGTAAAACCTTTGAAGCTAAGAGAAATGAGGAACTTAGAGGGAGGGAGGGAGGGAGAGATTTTTAAAAACTGATGTTAAAATTGAAGATGAAAAGGCTGAGATGTAGTGACTTTTTTTTTGCATTTTTATTATACCCCTCTAAAGACCCCATACCTCCAGTTTGTAAAGCAACCATCATTTTTGCAGGTCTGAAAAGACATTATACAGCTGTTTTCACTGGGTAACTTGCAAACCTTTTGACAAATAAACCCTTTAATAAAGAAATGGGTTCAAAGTGACCTTTTAGAGAGCATTTTTGGTGTGCTTATTTGCTTCACATGGTCAGGGTTCATCTTCAGTCAAGTGTTGGGGTTTGAGGCAAACAGCTATGGCTGGGTCTGTAACTGTCAGTCCTCTGTGCTGTATCGCTGCCATCATATTAGAAACTCACAGACGGTCTATTTAATATTTTGGCTTGCAGTTAACGTCTACAGAGCCCTCCTTTTTCTTTGCTGTCATCACAGTATAGTTTTGCATTCCGCAGCTCTGAAGCAGAGCCAAAACTCACAGCAAGTTTGAAACCTGCCCGTCTATAATTTTGTATTTTGCTCTTATTGTTATTTCATATTCACTGGCACAGTGAGGAGGAAACAAAGCTTGTCTGCAGGGCAGCTGGGCTCACTGTCAGTCATAAATTCAGAAGTTTGGGGATTCTAGGAGCTGAAACTCTGCACCCCTGCTCTGAGAAGAAACATGCCGCCTACCAGGAGGCTGTGTGTAGAGCCTGAACTCTCTGGAAAGGCTACCCCTCCACTTCACCCCACACCTTGGACCGCCCAGAAGAAGCTTCTGGAGAAAAAGGACATCCGAGGTCACCTCTGCTCACCTTCCAGCCACACAGACTCTGAGACAGATAAGTTGCAAGACAATGGGCCAGTGGATTAAAGTCAGACATGCTTTCCCACTGATTGGCTTGTTAGTGGGGTGTGATGGTTTATGTATGATCTTATCAGGTAGCCTATCCTTGTACCTGATAAAACCACTTTCACTAAACTCTATAAAAACAACCAACAAGCTATAGAGGATAAAAAGACAAAGAGAAAGAGGAGAGTTACAGCAGATTTATGCTGTTTTATGTTCTCCCTGTCCTCCCTGCCCTGGACCTCTCTGACCTTGTGTCTTGTCTACCATGGAGATTAGTATCCCAGACTCATCTGGGTTAGGTTTTTGTTTTTTTCCTGGGCCCCTGCTTTAAACGTTGTCTATGCCCCCCTACTTCTTTGTCTAAATATCTCAAGGCCAATACTTTATTTTTAAAAATCTATGATTTCTTCATTAAATGAAGACTCAACAAATCAGACGTGTTTTCTTAGCAATGGTTTCTTCCTGTTTTTTTTCTTTTTAATTCAAGCATTTATTACCTGGTAATTCAATATTTTTGTTTTTCCTCATGTTAAGCAAATTTAGGCCAGTTAGTCCAGAGTCACTTGAGTCTTTTATATTGGTACAATAACAAACTTGATTGTCAACTTAAAGCTGATAATCTTTAATCTTTAATTTATTTGTTTGAATAATTCATCAATTTATCATCATTGTTTTCGTAGGCAGCTGTTCAGTCTTCTTCAGTGAAAAAGTTCTGATAAATCCACTGAACAGTACCTGCCTGGCACCAGACTACAGACGGACACAGTTAACAACACAGTTAACATAGTGGAACATTTAGATATTCTTCTTTAGATATTCAGATATTCTTCTCAGGATTGGCGGAGACCAAAAATGAGCTACAAGGAGAGCCAATTTTGGACTTAAATTTGTCAGATTACATGAAACACCAAATGAATGCTAAAACAGAGCTGCAGTGTAAAACAAGTGGGCATTTATCCATTTTGAAATATGTACACTAAAGTGCACATACTGTGTGTACAGACACGGTTAAACAAGGCTCCTACTCTCTGATATAAAGGTTTATCTCTTACAGTATAATAACAATCTGAGCCTGTTAGTGGCAAAAACAAGCACTTTAGTGGATGTATTCTAACATGGGCCAGTGCCCACAACAATTGCAGATTTTTGTCCCTATCAATCATTTACACCCAAATATATGGGAAAATAAGGCAGAGGCTCAAAAACTCTGGAGTTATCCTTTAATTCTGTGGAACTTTTGCATGCATGAGACTTAAGTTAAGCTGCAGGATGAACTGAACAACTAATTTGGTGAATACACAAGAAATGTTGCTGAAGACTATCTCAGTGGCTGAGTGCTAAGTTGAAATTCAGGGTACCTCAGTGTTTTTTGTCTGTTGCCTATTAGTCAGTGTTCACTCTGTACAGACATCCTACTGATACTGAAGACATAGTCTGAATCTGTTAATTATCTGTTATCTATATCTATTATCTGTGCATGTCCCTACAATGTATTATACATCTGTATATACATCTCTAGTTTCTACATATTTGTTAGATGTGTAAATAGGTAACTATGTACTAATATGTTCACTGTAACAACCTAATAAGGTAATAAATATGTCAATGTTGTGTTTACAGCTTGTCCAGCTGTGCCAACTTTTTATTTTTATTGTGAGAATGTTTTATGTGGAAAATGTGATTCTATTTATGAACTGATGAGGACACAACAGGCTTTGATAGGAAGTGAATCACTCCTGTTTTTCTGGAATATTCCAGTGTCGTCATTAAGTGCATTACAGTTAATGTTCACCACAACCACAGTGACATGCGCATGATTCATTCATTTTATTTTATGTGTTCAGACAAGGCAATACCCCCAGACATGCCCATAGTGATCAACCACATTGTCCTGAGAGACTTCCTGGATCACTGCTTGACGTAGAGGTAAGCAGGGCACTAACGGCAAGAAGGGGAGAGGTGGGACAGATAGAGCAGCATCTGCACATAATTAGCAGTGTTCATAACCCACACGATGTAGCAATGTAGTCTCCAACCAAGTGACCAATTACAGGAACCTGTGCGGAAATGACCTCTGATTTTTTTTTTGTGACTTTTGTGTCAAAATCTGTTGTGCATCAAGTGCTCCGCCAGGGAGGCTGAGAGACAGCCAGAGATGCAGAGTTGAACTGTGGGCAAGCAGAGGTGAAGAAATGGATGGGAACCAGTAGTAAAGCTCACAGCTCAAAAATATACAGGCAGCCTGTAAAGATCTCTCCCAGCTCTACAACAGCTGCTATTGATAAAGTCAGAATAGTTGAAAAACACCACTTGAGGTGTCATCATACTGTATAATGTGAAACATGATAGGGTTTGTCTTCTAGCAGGCATTTACTCTTCATTCTTTATCCTCCAATCCTCATCTTGTTGGCTCTCCACTTTGTTTTTCGCTCATCTCGTCTTTCTTTTTTTTCTGCTCCCCCTACACTTCTTTCACTCTCCTGAAGGGAAAATGAAAGTTTGCCACTTGCCAAAGACGCACTTAGGAAGAAAACAGGTTCAACTTTGTGGTTCCTGATTATTCAGGTCAGTCATCTTTTTTTTTTTTTTTTTTTTTTTTTCACCTTTATTGGATAGGACAGTAGAGATGAGACAGGAAAGGGAGAGAGAGCAGGGGAGTAACACGCAGTAAAGATCCAGCCAGACTGGGAGTTGATCCAGGGACCAGCTGCTCAGGGCGCCCAAGCCCATGTGGTACGCGCCCCAACCACTCGGCTATGGGGGCACCCCTCTGGTCAGTCATCTTTATCATCTGCACCTGTCACCTGTCTGTTTGTCCCAACAACAGTCAGGCTTTGACTTCTGCTGCCTCTGAGTCAGTGACATCACAGAATCATCTCTTTGTTGATCCTTTCTGCCAACTAAAAGTACTAAAGCTTATCTTACAATGGCAATGGCTTCTATGAGCGGAGAAAGTGTGGCTGCTTGTAAACACCATTTTTATTCAGTTCATCAGTAAATCTTCAAGAACGCCAGGAATTTGCAGATTCTTACTTACCAGATTAGAAACAGCAGTTGTGTGTGTGTGTTCATTTGATAGTACTTTGTGTGATAGCGATCAGTGTGCTGTGGTTTGAAAATGTAGCCATTCTATAAACTATGTACATAATGGACAAATCACGCCACACAACGCGAGTCCAGGTGGTGTTAGTTCAGAACCACAAATGTCAACCTCATGGTAGCACTGGAGGAGAAGCCAGGGCAACACCAAATTGAAAAGGGATGTAGTCTCTGGCAAATATGAGGGATTTCATGCTTTGGTTGAAAATGGGCAATATCATACACTGTATGCCATGTCTCATTTATGCATGGATATATCCTTGCATCGTAGTGTTTTAGGCATCAGATTATTTATTTACGCTTTAGTGTGGAGGTTGGACAGTGAGCCTTAGTCAGTCCCACTTCACCACTGATTCATTCCATGTAGGAGCAGTCACCTCAGACAGTTACTGCCACATGTGACTCAACTGTTTTCAGCGTCAGCGGGAGCTAGACTAGTGACAAATCAGCCAAGCCAAGCACAGTTTGCTTTATCCTCTACTGCTGCAGTTGTGTTAACTCTAAATCTCCATGTAATGTGTCACTGGATCTTAATTGTTCTGGCCCTTGACTTATAGTATCCATGCTCACACATACCTCCCCTGAGACATCTGGAGGACATTTTTTCTTTATACTTCAGTAATCAAACAATTAAAAAGACATACAACTCTACACTGGAGGGAAAGTGCTGACCAGAGTCTGGAACTTTGCCAAGAGCAATAGAGTTAGAGTTTCTGCAGAAGTGTTACATATTCAGATGATCTGCCCTTCAGTAGATCAAAGAAATGTTGGTTTCCCATTTTACAGAAAACAGATTCTGAAACCCTATGATGTGTTTTCCTCAATTTTCCTCTGTGATAAGATCACCGAACATTTTTGAGGAAAAGGAGACTGTGATGTCCTGTTGGAGTCAAGGGAAAACTAAATACAAGAAGAGAAATGTCACAAAAAAAATCTCAGGATGCTGAATAATCCTGAGACAGAAAGACAGACAGACAGACAGACAGAAAGCTGCAGGAATCCCCAACACATGAAGTAGCAGTCTAATCACTGCCTGAGTCAAGCTGTGGTCGTGAGGAAGCGTTGAGTGTAATCTAGTGAAATGGATATTTCCTCTGGAGAGTCACTGTTTTCAAATCCTTTCAGCAGCTGGGGAAAATCTGGCCCTGTCAGTGTCGTAACGACGATTGAAAGAAAACGAAAGAATGTCAACCACATAAAAGCAAAGCCCAGACTCAGACCAGGCTCTTCCTGAGTCAAGCTGTGCCTGCAGGGAGTCCCAGGCTTCACTGTCACCACATTTTCAGGCAGTATAGATGACAGACAGATTTAAAGCATCCTTATATGTCATTATGGGTGAGCCTGCTTTTCCCTGTACCCGATGCCAGTCCAGCCTCTGTGAGTTCATGCTTTTTATCATAAAATTTTATCTCAGTTGTCTCTGCATAAAAATGGCTTTGCAAATACACATGTATCTAGTCAAACTGCAGCACATGCTCACTTGCATTTCTCAGAAAAGGACAAACTAATTCACTTCTGGAAAAAAAGACTAAAAAAAACTAAAAACATTTCATGCATCAACAAGTTTGATTTTTAGACTTTGGTTTAGAAAAAAAGTCGGTGCCCACAAGTCCATGCAGATCAGCAAATACTGGTGGTCAACCTTTCATTCCTTCTACCAAAGCAAGTGAACAAAATATTGTGCCATTCTTTCCTCAAAGGATGATCTGTTTCAGACCACTAATTACCTGGTTAGTAGTCACTGCTGAAGCACGCCGAATTATTTAAAAAAATCAGATTCTTTTGCAGCTATTTTGGGTAACTCTCCAGAATGAAGTTAAAAATAAATTTTATTAGCCAGTCCATGCAATCAGATGCAGTCAGAGCATATTTCAAGGAACTCAAGCACCCACACACGCAGTGCATCACCTAATTTCCTTGCATGTACATGTGCTCGTGACCCTGAGCACACAGGTCCATGCGCAACACATTAGGGAGGTCCAAAACACAAGGATGATTGATTTCTGTAGGCTGCAGCCATCTGTGAAAATATGATTTGTCAAACAGCAATGGCTCTGCCTGCCTTGGATCCGTCCAGGAGCTTTTGATCTGAGCGATGCATGGACAATTTCCAGTGACAGTCTGAAAATCAAAAAAAGTCTGGGAAGTGCTGCACTGTAACTGGAAACTGTAATGATGAAAATGGATTTAATTTTGGGTTCCCTTAGCTCTTGTTTTTCCACTTCAGCAGTTACCACTCTGTAGTTTCTCAGCACGAAAACCAAGACGTTTTTTAGTATTTACACACTCCTGCAGACTTTGTCCAAGTTTAAGTTTAATTATCACCATCATCCGCAGACTGTACGCATCACTTCTAGATTGTTTTTTTTATCATGCTGAAATATTTTATCATGGTTTTGTTTTCAGTCCCTACTGGTTTTTAAAAACAGTAAATAAATGTGTTTTTGGCCATTAGTACATTGCCCCTAGTAGCTATGGAAGCTCAGAAGTGGCAAAAAGAAAAAAACAAAAACAAAAACAGAGACTTATCTAAACCCATAAATGATTCCACAAAAAGGAAAACATGGAAAAATTTAACTGAATAAAAGACATCAAAATGTTCTTTGTAATGTGTTGTACGACAATCATGTTCAAGCTCTTCCTCAGACTTTTTGCCCTCTCCACACACCCTGCAAGGACATTGCGTTGTGCCAGAAATCCAAACCTCAAAGATACCCACCATCTTTCAAATTCTTTAATCTAATTGGATATTGATGATGTCACTATCAGATAGGGAGGTAAATGAAGAAGGGTTAAGCCGTGCTTGTTTTCATGCATGTGGATCTCTGTCAGTTTCCTTCGATGCAAATTCTTCTCTCTTATCTCTGTCTTAGTGTGCCTTGTCTATGTCTGAGCAGGGTTCAGTCAACTGTGGGCACAGCTCCCTCTTAATCTGTTTGTTATCAGACTGCCAGTGGGCCTAGACTGTTTTGTTTGTTTGTTTGAGAAATTAGTTTGCTCTCTGAATTCTAGGTTTGCAGTGGTTTGTTTTTCCTATTTACTTTCTTAAGGTGAGGTAATAAAATTCCAGATGAAATTTGACCCATGTGACCCAAACACACGCTCCAGACTCAGATCTTATCACTTATCTCCCTTTTTTACTGATCAAGTTCCACTGCCTTCCCCCTTGGCCCCACAACTGACTGCAGGAAAATAAACATTTAAAAAGTAATTGCTGTGAAATTTCCTTTGTTTTGAATTGAAATTGAATATTTGCTTTTGATTAGGAATAGCTAGATGAAGGGTGTGGCATCTGTAAACCCAGAACAGGTGCTAGAAACTCCTTCATTTAGGCTGAATGAGGAATGCTACTGTTGGAGCTGACAGTGACCTGGTTTTGTATTTCCAACACTGTAACATCATAGGACTGTATGGTGATAGTTCTTGTCTAATGTCACTGTTTGTGTTCTTTGGTTTTTCCTTGTGGTGGCTCAATAAAGACACATCTTTCTCTCTTTCTCTGGGAAAAGCTGCAAAAAAGCTGAAACACATGAAAGGACAATGCTTTGTCTTTTTCCATGCTGAGATCCTGGGGTTGTGGTGATTTTTCTGATGACGTGCATGATAAAAATAAGTTGCAAGTGAACTGTCTTGGTTGCTAAGTGTGTTGGTATGATGATTGCCAATCCCTCTACTAGTTAGCTGTCCCTTTTCTTTACATCTGTGCTCAACAAGCATTTTAATTTGGTCACAATAACCTCTAATCTAATACAGAAGGTGAAACCTGTGGTCTGGAGTTAAAGGATGAAGGATCCTTTGATGGAGCAGGACTCAGTGATGAAAGTGGAGTGATGTAACTTATCACTTTTGTTGCTGCAAAATTAGTAAAATAATGTGATTACATTTTAATAACTAATTGACAGTCTTAAAAAATACTGTATCAAGGAGACTGCTAAAACAATTAGACAGATAGCATATGGAGAGAGAGAATTAACATAAAACATATTCATTGACTAAAAACCACCACACTGCACCCTGCTGCCTGTTTCCTGTGGCTTACTTGAAGTGAGGTCAACCACATCCTCTCAAAATGAAGGGAACCCAAATGAACCTCAAATAAACACAATCAGGTTTGAGGTCTGTCATTTAACATGAGAGTATCCTCAGAAAAACAAATAGACGCAATCAAAATAAATGGTTCGAGTCCACTGACAGCCCTCTAAAATGTGTTAAACTGCTCTCCAGGGGAGCAGGAGGAGGAGGAGGAGGGGATGGTATTAGGAGTTAAAACCATGGCAGCTCTCGTGTCTTATCCAGTCTCATCCATGGCATCTCAGGAGCCTTTTTCCTCTGCTAAATATACATAACTTTCGTTTTTGCAAATAGACATATTCCATACTATAAAGTTTGTACTGAATGAAGACTGGACCATGTCGTCTTGTCCCACAGAAGAGCCACTAAAATACAAATTGCTGAAAACCTTATACTGGCTAAATGGCTATGACTGATAGACTGGTCAGAATGCCTACGCTGACCCTTGTCCACTGCCGAAAGCACCTACAATGGGCACATGGGCATCAGAACTGAACCATGGAGCAATAGAAGGATGTGGCCTGGTCTAGTTTCTTTTACATCATGAGGATGGCCAGGTGTGTGTGCATCATTTACCTGGGGAAGAGATGGCACCAGGATGCACTATGGGAAGAAGGCAAGCCGGCAGAAGCAGTGTGATACTCTGAGCAATGCTCTGCTGGAAAACTTGGATTCTGGCATTCTTGTGGATGTTATTTTGACACATACCACCCACCTAAACATTGTTATAGACCATGTGCAACCCTTCATGGCAACAGTATTCCCTGATGGCAGTGGCCTCAGGATAATACACCCTGCCACACTGCAAAACTTGTCCAGGAGTGGTTTGACGAACATAAGTTCAAGATGTTACCTTGGCCTCCAGCTTCCCCAGATCTCCATCTGATCAAGAAGAAATAGGTCCTATGACTCATATGCCTGCTGCTAATGTCTCAGAGTCTGATATCAGAGGACACCGTCAGAGGTCTTGCAGTGTCCATGCCTTTGATGGGTCAGAGCTGTTTTTGCAGCATGGGGATGGCCTACACATTATTAGGCAGGTGGTTTTAACATTGTGGCTGATTAGCACACTCAGTCCAATTTAAAAAATGAATCAGAAATAAGAAAAAATAGGCACAAATAAATAAATTAATTACTAGCCTTCTAACAAACAAATTAAAATAAATTGAATTATTCTCCAGAGGAGCAGTACAATGTTACAGTCATGAGGAGCAACAATCATTGCAGCTCTCTCTCAGCCAGACAGCCGCGGCATCTCAAGAGCTTTTTTCATCACTGAAAAGTTTATCAGGAAGTAAAGAATGAGGAAATGTGCACTAATTTGCCATGTGTCTGTTTTCTGGCCCATTTAGACTAGTGAAGCAGGGCCACCTGTTATATCAAAATTCATTCATTTCAGCAATGGTTTATTGTGGTATGGAGAAATAGCTGTAAGGAAGCCAAGTTAGAAAGGTCTGCTAAAATAATAGGGCATATAGTGTGTTACACTGGAATGTAACAAACCACAGAAGAATCAATTATAAGTAACCACAGGATGACATATAAGCAACAGATTTATATACAATTCAATTCAAAATGAAACAGAACACATATGGTCGATACATGACTTAGACTTTGCTACAGTATAAAAATAAGACTGAAACTTGCTTGAGAGATCATCCTAAAAATATTGTGATGGATTACATGTTACAAACAAGTTTCACGCTCTGCAAGTTGATTTTCATGGCTGCCTACAACACATTAGACATCTGAAACACTATAATACGCTTTGCAGAATGGTTGTCAGCAATGTAATTTATATACTGTATGTGTGAACATTGGTAAATGAGCTGAGGGACACAAAAGCAATGTTCTCAACAGGCAGACTCACATGTGCTTATCTAAGGGAGAAATAATTGTTTGGATGTCATCTTTAAATTTTGGTGCTGCACCTCTGCATCTCACTGTAAATTGTAGAGAGGTAAATGGCTGCAACTATGATTGCCTCGGTGAACCTTGAGCTGTGCAAATTTCTGGTCTGTCTTTGCCATCTGGCATCTGCTAATGTAATTAAGATCCTACAGGATTTACAGAGGTGCTTGTTGAACTTTGCATTTCTACAATGCCTGCACAGGAAAGCCAGATCACCTCTGGAATGTATAGTTGAAGAAAAAAATGTGTTTTTAAAGTGCAACCTTTAAGTATTTTGATTGGGGTATTTTTCAGCTCTGTATTTCAGCACATTGAATTTGAAATGACAGATGATAATAACTAGGAGGTTAAAGTGTTTGACTTTTGACGTGAATGATGGTGTTTACATCCACATTCACTGAGCTGTGTGGGAACTCTAGCACTTTATATACAAACTTCTCTTGAGGTTTAAAAGAGCTGTGAACTTTACACTGTTAATATTCATGGCAACACACTTGCTGCAGTAGAGCAAAAACAATGAAAAATATATCACTGTCCTTTTTTTTTCTTGTGTTATTGAGATATTTGAAAAGAATCACTGATTATAATGGAGCTTGTTTTATTCTCACTGAGCACTATAGTCAGTCCAGTTGGCTGAAGAGAGATTAACAAATCTGATGACAGTCAATGGAGATGTGAGCTAAAATGTCTGCAGATAATTAGAAAAACAGCACCAGTTTTCATATATTTTTGAGAGCAAACATGCTGCACAAGGGTGGCATTAATGTGTAGCGTGAGGTTGCAACCTTGCAGCCAGCTGTGAATGATAAATCTGTCCTGAGAAGAGGAACATGAGCCGAGGTAGCTCATCGCTTGAGACAGACGGAGACAGAGACACATAGACCTAGAGACTGAGAGCCGTAACAGCATGCACAGGCGTACTGAGAAAAGGCCAGTCTTAGAAAACTTGTTCTAGATTTAAACCCTTGAGTTTAAATTCAATTTTACCACCTGCATGACACAAAATCTAATTTTTTCATTGCCATTTCAACATGGAAATGTCTCACACTGAGCTGCCTTCAGTAGCACTTAGGTGTTGTACGTGTGACTGTATCTGCTTGTATAACTAGAGGCAAATCCCGAAGAGCTGCTTGAAGTTTAACTCAGTTCAGAATTATTGCTATTTTTCTATCTGGCACTAATGTGAAAAAGATCCTCCACCGCATGCTGGGTGTGTCATGTGGGTGGAAGAAAGTGTTTTAGGCCCCATGTGCCTGCCATGTATCGAAACAGAGTCGTTCATCATACTCATCAGTGGCATGGTGGGAAACAAGAAAGAATCAAGAAGAGGGACTGAACAAACTTTGGTGTGTTTTGTGTGAGCTGTTTTGATTATTTTCTATTCAACACTTTAGTAGCTAGTTCAAAGTATGGAGTTGACATAAAATACAGCTGTACTGAAGTTACATTGTATTTATATAGGTGAGGTGTATATGGTTAAACTTCTCCATATCAAAAACATAGTTTATAGAGTGCACAGCTGCAAGCTTTCTGTAAATTCATTATGAACATTATTTAATAAAGAAAAGGATGGCCCAAAATTAGTATTGATGTGTTGTGTATTACCTTGCACTAGTCTGAAAACTGTAAATAAGAAAGTATAATAAAATAAGATGAAAGTGACCCTGTGACAGCAGCAGGTTTATGAGTTAATTCTTTGACTTATAGGAAGTCAGAGAATTAATTCAACGTTGCAATTCAACGAATCCCTACCCTAACAACTCAACGTTTTTCTGAACTGTGGCAATTTGGCTTCGTGGATCTGTTATATTTTCTTACCTCTTATTAAATAGATGTTTGGTTTAGCTAGGGGAAACTCTACCCAACTCTAGCGGTTATTAAAAAGATACAAGGTGAGCACCCTGGTGGCTCAGTTGGCTATTGTACATGGTATGTGTCTTTGATGTCCTGAGTTTGAAGAGTTTGAGGTTCTTTGTTACATGTTGACTGTCTCTCTACTGGACGTTGCTACACAGGAAAGCTATCCAAAAAGTACAAAAAGCTAAAAGCAATAAGATAAGCTTGATAAGATACGAGGAAAAGTGTGAAGATGCTTCACAGAAAGATCGAACCAGGACAGGGTGTAATTTCTTGTAGAAAAATCCACCTTAAAGCATTTTGTTTTCTTTAGATGGGGGTTGAAGCCATTCCCAGCATGCACAGGGCAGAGGGCAAGGCAACATCCCTGGCAGTTTACCAGTGTATTCCAGTCACCTTTGATATGAGCTGTTGAGAGTATCCAATTCACCTGACTTGAAAGTCCCTAGGTCTGTGGGAATACGGCCCAGCAGGCAAACATAAGGAGATTGTGAAAATTCCTCACGGGAAGGGTCTATGGACATCTTTCAGAGACAGATTCTAACAGGGGAAGGTGTTTAAAGCATCTCGGTACAGTGGCCCAACGTGTTCAAATGAGATGCTCAAATAAATAAATAAAGGGATAATGAAATAAATAATCATATGAATAAAGTGGATTTTATTTTGATTTAACTGCCGGTGGTGACGCATTTGCAGCTACTCTGCCGACAATTTACTGCCATGTTTGTGGTTCTTTTCACCAAGTAGGAGATATTGTTGAAATTAATGGTGTCAATTAAATCAAATGAACTAGTGAGTGGTATGCATCAAGATACTTAGTGTTAGAAGAAACACGAGAGATCAGTGACAAGTAATTATATATAAAGATGGACGACATATCCAAGCTTCCTTTATCTGTCCAAAAATGAAGCCAAAATATTCCAGGCACTGCCATCCTGCACTGGTGACATCATGTGAAGCCAGAGTCTGTACAGTAGTTATTGAGGAGTGGAGCCACAGTACTGAAGCCTCACACACCTGGTTGACCAATTGCAGTCAATTACAGCTGTCAGTCATGATGTTACCCCCCCTTTTTATAGCATCAAATACCTAATCAAGGCCAAACTTATCAGAAAAATGAACACTTGAACACACATCAGTGTGATAAGAACTACCCAACCACCTCTGTTTGCCTTAAAATATTATACTGGACTTCTTCATTGGCAAAAATGGTCAAATTCTCCTCAGTCTGGCTTCTCTTGATGCCCCGTAAGGCTTTTCAGCCTCCTACAGAGCTCCGTCTTACCTCAGATGCCCCTCCCCCTGTCAGAAGACTACATGAACATGAATACCCTGTGAGCAGCCAAAAATTTAAAAATTCCCACATGACACCAACTGTCCGTGTGATATGCCAACTCAGCAGCATGCACATTATTTCATGCTGGATTGCATTGGGAGATTTCTCAGATAGGTGTAGCATGGCAGGATTTCATGGGGACTCCATCTGGAAGAATTTATGATGGAATGTCAACAAGCTCCTCTGAAAATGAAGAGTACCACTGAGACATTTGGTTAGAGTAATAAAAACATGAATGAATAAGAAGATGTAAACTATTCATATTCCGATTTCCAAAGCTCACTTGCTTTTATCACCCCTTACATGTAACAGCAACATGTCTTTGTTTGTAATGTAACATTTATAGTGTGTCAAAGTTTCTAATTTTTCTTTATAGAACCATTGAAAAAGAAAATAGCATAAAGCTTCACACAGCATCATGGATGTGACCATTATGACTTTGCTGGGCACTTACAGAAGTATCTTGAAAATTCCTACATATTGTCAGAATATGAGGAATTCCCCTCAGGCCATTTTCCTGCCAAAATGTATTTTCAAGGTTACTATTACACCATGAATTTTGGCAGGTGTCCAGTGTACAACAAAAGGAGAGGTATCAGATTCATTTTTACTTTAGCATTTATTAATACCCCCCTCTATAATAGGTGGGCCAAACTTCAGTAAATTCTGTGCTGTCCTTTACTACCAGAAACAATCAACACGCTGATGACTTTACCACATTCCTGGCAATTTGAAATTTAAGTAATTTGAAAACAACTGCACCCTTTAAGAGATATTAAATTCAAAAACCATTAGACTCAGAGTGGCCCCTAACTCTGTTTGCAAATTTTCATTGGCAGAGATGTGGGCCAAATAAATAAATACAGTAATTGGATTTCTCCTGACTGAAACTTTAATAAAGCCAAATTTAATAGCATATCAGTGTGAAGACAGTTAACTGTTCTTAACTGTGACAGTTTCATTTAAATACAATCACTGGGCACAAATTTAAGTTACATTTTCCAACCACAACCACACAGTCCAAATAAATGTCAAAGTAAGGCTGATTTTATTTTTTGTAAAATGATGGAAATGCTGTTTCCTTCCCCAGGTAACATAAGTCCAGTGCTGAACCTCCTCCCTCCAGGCTGTCTCATCGTTGTTTGATACCAGTCCTACTACAGTGGTATCATCAGCAAATTTGACAATGATGTTGGTGGGTTGAAAGGAAGAGCAGTCATTGGTAAAGAGTGAGTAGAGGAGGGAGCTGAGGACACACCCCTGTGGTGTGCCAGTGTTCAGAATGAGGGTGGATGAGGTGTGATGTCCCATCCTGACGTTCTGGGGTCTGTAGCTCAGGAAATCCAGTATCCATGTGAACAATGACCTGCCTAAGCCCAGGTTGCTCAGTTTCTGAACCAGTCTGTGGGGGATAGTTGTATTAAAAGCTGAGCTGAAGTCCACAAACAGCACCTGGTCCAGTTGTGTAAGGGCTGTGTGGAGCACTGTGATGACTGCATCCTCTGTCGATCTGTTTGCTCAATATGCAAACTGGTATTCGTCCAGGTCGGCAGGGATGTCAGATGGGAACAGCAGACTGTAGTAGCGAGAGGTTAAAGATGGTGGTGAATACCTCTGTTAGCTGATCTACACACTCTTTTAGGATTCTTCGTGTGACTCCATCTGGACCAGCTGCTTTCCTCGTGTTGACTCTGCGCAGGGTGGATCTGACCTGGTGTTGATGCAGCTGTATGGGGTCGTCCTTCCCTGGTAGTGCAGGGTCAGTGCTGGCTTCTCGGTTATGGTGGTCAAAGCGAGAAAATAAGTGGTTCAGTCTGGCAGTGTGCTGTTCGTGGAGTTTGTGGTTGTGGAGTCTTTATCCCTTGCCACATGCATCTGGTGTTGTTGCTGTTTAAGTGTTCCTCTATGCGCTGCTTGTACCTGGGCTTGGCTTCTCTGATGCCCCTTCTCAGCCATCTTTGTGCCTCTTTGTAGGCCTGCAAGTCCCCAGATCTGAACGCAACGTCCCTGTACGGATCACCAGTCCATCGCAGGGCCAACACATATAGACAAACAACCATTCACACTCACATTCACACCTACAGACAATTTAGAGTCACCAATTAACCTAATGTGCATGTCTCTGGACTGTGGGAAGAAGAAAAGCCCTGGGCAAACCAGGGCTCGAACCCAAAACCTGCTTACTGTGAGGCAACAGTTCTAACCACTGCACCACCCACACTGATTCATTACACATTGTATTTTGCAGATTTCAGTAGTGCAATTCAATGAAAATCGTATCTATTCACTCCCTTGCTATGGCGTCCAAACCCAACACTGGCTCCATCTCATTCTGTTCACATGTGGTCTTGAGCTTTCCAACTGTTGGACAGAGTAAACTTGATCATATAATGTGACTGAAACACTTTCATGCATATAGAGGCCTATGGGCTGTCATTTGTTGAATTACAATTACCTTGAAAGTCAGCGATGTAAAAAGGCAGCACATGATGAGGTCACTTGGCGAAGAGTGTGTGAATTAAAGCCAAACCTGTTCGGCCCATCTATCTACAGTCTATCTGCAGTCCACATATAGGAAAAGACAAATGGGAGACGCCGTCCCAATACAGAGGTACACAGTGTCACTATAATCGTAAAGTTTTGGGTGAGGTAAATTTATGGTCAAGGGTCATGTCCTGAAAGCATGAGTCACAACCAGGGCATGTAGAGGTCCAGACATGGCAGGGAGTCTCTGTGGGAGATGTGCAAAAGTGTTAGGTAGTAGAAAAAATGCAAGTGCTCCCTTACAGCAGATTCATCCAAGTTGTATCAGAGAACAAAGCCTAGAACACCAGTGCCTGTATAGATCTAATGGTATTTCTTGCATCATGTGTCAGCACTCCATTTCATTACCTTCTTTCTAACCAAACAGCTGTTGGTTTCTTTTTCAACTTCACATGAGACACTTACTGCTCATGTAAGTGGTTTCTGTTAATGCTGACAGAAACAGATGAATATGAAAGGGCCAATATTTGAAATCTGGTTAAGACATGATGAAAGGATACTGATTAAAATGTGGATTTTGAATGCCTGAGAACTTTTTTAAACTTAGCTTCTACATGTAGGTATAATGTTTACCATGTTTACCATCTTAGTTTAGCATATTAACATGCTAAAATTTGCTAATTACCAAGCTGAGGCTGATAGGAATGTCATTAGTTTTGCATTAGTTTGATCATAAAAAAGACAAATATGCTGCTAGCATGGCTAGAAAACACTTACATAAATAAATACAACAGCCCAATTTGTGATATTTGTAATTTGAGCAACAACACTGGCCACTTTAACTGATATTTTGGTGCATCTTGTATCTTGATGCTATTGGTGCCCAATGAAAACCATGTGTCTTTACAGATTCAGACTTGTTTTAACCTTGGATTTGACAATAATTTTTTAGATTTTAAATTGGTTTCTGTGGGGACTTCAGCATAAGATACAGGAGAATTTCCTTGACCAAAAATTTGCATTTAATTTTAACTTAAAATGAGCAGACACACACCGCAATTTAGGAACCACAAAAACCTGTAAGAAAAGTCTAAAATTACAAAAAATAATTATCCTTAAGCCATAGGTTCTTACAAAGCACACAAAAGGTCAGAGATTATAACAAATATTTTCATTATGTGAAATAATGCAATTTAGGGCCTGCAACATACAGTGCAACTAAAATAGAGACCAAAGTCAAATCAAGCTTTCACAAGCTACCACTGGAGGAAAGAGTTCACAGGAAGTACAACGTTCAGACACTGTCTCAACTTTAAAGCCATGGTGAACCTTACATGCTTTGAGCATCTTTAAAAAAGAGTTATGTCAAAGTGGCAGTGGAATGCAGCGTGATAAATTAACTGCTATTATCCCAGAGTCGTGACCCCCCGAGCATCACCCAGAAACACCTTTCTCAGACTGGGATATACTGTACCAATGCCTGGCAGAGCATGCTTTTGTTGAGGCAACAGCTGCACTTTTACTCTTCATCAAGCTAATGAGTTTTGTTTAGCACAGTTGCCAGACTGGGCTGGGATTACCAGTTAGCTAGCATTAGCCACTATAAACTCATGGTCATACCAGACCAAATAAGCCTGTGTATCGATGAAACCCCAGTGTATTTCATTTAGCAAGGATTCTTTTTCAAAAAAGCTTGATTGTGTTACTTCTTCTTTAAAATATTAAAATAATAAATGCTAAGGGGTCTTGGGCAAATGAATTAGTAAAGATATTGGCTAATTAGCTTTACAAAACATAAGCAAAACAATTTTGTTCTGTGTTTATCATTCAGTCATTTACAGCTGCCAGGTTTTGCATTTTTTCTGTATCTTCACCAAGTATTAATATACCATATATATCAATGACCAAAAGGGAAGTGGGAGCTGTGTTACATGTATGACATGTATAATATTCCCTTAGAAATACAGAAATTAACTGTCAGCCACTGTGTCATGAAACGTGTTCTTAGCACACATGCATTATCTATTGATGTTATCCCTTTTTATGTGGTGTTAAAACATAAAAGCTGGCTGTGTTGCTGTGGTTGTCAGACTCCACTGTCTGCCACTGACAAATGTTGACCGGGTCAGCAAGCAGACGGTGTTTGTTATGTTTCAGTGTGACGAAACTGTTAATCACTGAAGTGTTACTTAACTCTGCTCAGAGGCCAAACAGAGGCAGCACAAAGGAAGTAACACCATTAACTCAGAGTGTAATCAGTTTAGTGACAGGGCGATAATGCTACTTCTTATCACTACTGGTGTATATATGGCATTTTTGGTTAATTAGCTGAGTTTTAAAACATTTTTTGTTGCATTTGTGGTTTCATTCATATCATATCTAACAATTTAATATGCAATGATGTTTATTATTAAAATTGGCTGTTATTTTAAATGTACCACTACTGTCTTGTCTACTAAAGTTTACTTTTCAAAATATCCTCTTATTAAATATGTTGTACTTTAATGACCAGATTTGAAAGGATCATGTCCAAAAGTGTTTACATAAGTTTTGTTAGGTTTGTTGTTATCATATGTTTTTTTTTTACCATTAGCTGGGTGGATTCAGGACACAGGTAATGTTTAATTTTTCATGCATATATGTTTTCAAGCATAGTTTTAGCTTGCTTAGTTTTGCAATGGAAAAAATTTACATGGGAATAAAAATAAATATAAGCTTAGACAACAAGTTCACCATCATATCAAGTACCTCTTGTGACCAGAAAGGGCCATGGCCACAGTGAGGGGAAAGTTACAGCTTTAATGAAATTCTAATCACTGAGCAGGCTTAACACATGCAGAGGAGAGGTTGAAGCCCAATGAAATGCAATGTCCTTGTGTTCTTATTTTAGCGAGAGAGAGAAAGTGTTTTTTATCCACTTGCATCCCCACATCACAAGATTGTACACTGCTGCTATTTTAAAGGCCATCATACCCTCCAGAATAAAGTCATTTTGAAATCAAGAGGTAAAGGAGCTTCTGAAACCAAGGATTTCCATTAAGATGGGCAATCTCATAGATTCAGAAGTTTCTTTACTGTGCCCTGTGCACTTTTCTCCTCTAATTAGGAGTGCATGTTTTCTGGATGAAATTCACCAAAGGGCACAATTTTGTTGTCCTTTACATATTTTTAAAAACCTGCCTGTGTGGTTATACTTCCATGAAACTCTGCAATGCCATTGTTCTGAGTGGGAAAGTTTAGTCTGGCCAAGTTCTTTGCTTTTCTCCCACAGAGGCCAATCTACATCACATGTGCAGAAGCACTGGACCAGATGTGAGGAGTTGTTGTGTTTGTTATTCTTCTGTGTGACAAATCATTATTGTCTTGTCATTATGCAAGTTAAACAGGCCGTCGTCAACAACGGACCAGCGAGGCCACCACATGTAAAACACTACAGATGGAGGTTAAGAGCTGACAAGCTGTTACTCTATGTGGAACTATACTGTGTATGGAGGGGGAAAAAGACATACGTGTGTTTATTATGTAAGAGACTAAGTTTATCTGCTCTTAATAAATGAATTCACATGGAAGTTATCATTTCACAAGACATGTGGGAGGTGATGGATTTCGGAGCCCAGAAATTACTATTGTCAAATGAGAAGATAATTATGTCACTGAATTTGTGTAACAATAACTGCTGACTAAGGTGAAGTGCCCTCTGACCAACACTGCACATCAGTGACAGAAGACGTTTACCTAACTTCTAACCAAGCAAATTTTAATTAAATATGAGAGAAGTTTAAATCTTAAATAAAAAAATATTAAAAGGTATTGAAGTATTGATTGTGAATAATGTATAGTAAAAATCCTGCTTACTCAGCACTATTTTTTAAAGGGTTTGCCTACAGTCTTGGTGTTAAAAACCTGGCTGCAGCATTAGATTTATTGTGCAGATATCAGTGTTACCGATCTTATGATATAAACCAAAAATGTTGAACTGTTGGTGTCTTTAATTAAAATCACAGAGGTAAAAAGTTGCCACTGTAACAAGGATGTACAGCATACTTCTTGTCTCTACCTGAAGAGGTCCTGAAGGACAGTTGCTGTCAGTTGTTGTACATTGAGATCCCACTGTCTATAGTTCACAAGGAGAAGGACACTATTAACGTTCCCTCAAGCTAAAAAAAAAAAAATAATAAAAAATGCTAAAATGTATCCCTTTATTGTTTATAGCAAACAGCTATCCAAGCTCTGTCCAAAGATAAACTGCCTACTGGCACCTCTAAAGGTCTTTGACACATTATATCTTGTTTGCCACATTAACTCAAATGAATGCATGATAATTGAACTTGACTGGCTCACCTCATTGCTGTAAATTAAATGTTTCCCACATTTAAACTGTTGATCTTGTGCTCAACTGATTTAACCCTTTTTCATTTGGAGAAGCTGGTGTTGTCAGCCAATCAGCACACATCTGTTCTGCCTGCCAGGTCTAAATCAAATTCATTACATGAAAAACACACACATATTAATCTAATCCTGACATGTGAAAATAAAAAAAAATCTAAATACTGGACCTCGAACGTGTTAATGTAGTCATGAAGCCTGAAGGCTGAGTGACAGTCCTCCACACACATACAGTGGCATGAAATGATACACAAACACATTGCATTATAAAGTACAAAAAAAACATCTTTATTTACAAAACAGACCACTGCCCCTGTCCCACAAACCCCTAAATTCAGTGACTACTGTGGAATGCTATGTCTGTGCCTGTGGCTGAGGTTGGGAATTTACAGGACTGAGAAGAACAACACCCAGTGCAAACCTTCAGTATTCTTCCACCCACTTATTTAGTCTGGGTTCACCCGTCGTCTAATGCCACAGTATGGCAACATGTCCTCCATGGCCTGAGACTTAGACTTCATTAGGTCGGCTTCTGTTTGGTTCTCAGTTATGGGCGACCAATATGCAGCATGGGGACAACGTGTTACTGACCAGACACTGGTAGGGTCAGGGGCGGAGACAGATTAAATAATACCGTTTGGTACTATGGTAAATGCATCATAACAGATTATTCAAATCAATACACATTAATAACCACACCATACAAAAACAGGTTTTGCTGAAATCAAAGATGGAGGACATAAAATGATAATCACCTTCTTGTTAAATAACCTGTTACAGACACTAAATTCTTCTGTCCAAGCAGCGTAAAATCCAATCGCTACACTGCGTCCATAGGGAATAACTTTTCTACTTGGCGTGAGCTAAAACACCTTTAAATAAAATGGATTCACTTGCTCACACATGATGACAGATGACCTGGGTTCAGTATGTATGTACTCAAAATGTGCAGATGGCAGAGTGAAAGTTGCTCATGCAGTTGTGTGAACTTGTGTTCACACAGCTGTGTGTGCATGTGTTTGACGTTCACGGCTGAGTGTGTGAAGTCTGTTCACATAGCTATATGTGTGAATAGAGGTAATTGTATTCTATTAATGTTGAGAGAGCTACTGACCGAGGCTTCCTGTCATGTTTCCATGTAACTTTGTGTTGCGGCATGTTGTGTAGTTTGTGTTAACAACAGCACAGGGGAGGTGAGAAAAACCGACATGAAATTTTCAGTAAATGAGTCTGAATGACGGAATTCACTGCTCACACTGCTGTGTGGGTGACTGCACATGTGTTTTTAGTTGTGAATGCAAGTACTTGCACTGGCAAAGAAAAGGTGCATGTGACTTGCGTCATAATTGAGCAATGTGCAGGAACTGTGACATCTTGTATGAGATGTGTGTGAACCATAGCGCAATCTGTAAGTCTATCAATCTGTGTCCTTAAGGGGGAATTCTGTGGCACAGCTGCAGGTGTAATGGTCATAAAAACAAAGGTGTATTCGTCCATCCCTTCTGGGCGAAGGTGAGACAGTGTGTGCAATTAGAAGGCGTAGCGAGTGCGAATATCCTCCAGTTTTTTAGAGACCTCTGGTGGCGTTCTGTCCAGCTCCTCTGCCACACTCTTCTGCTTGTGAGGGTCCATACTGTTAAACTGCTCGCACAGATCTCCATCAATCACATTCTGCAGAAAAGAAAGACCATATTTGTTTCTCATGGTCCATTATGTGCAAATGCATATGACACTGTTAAAAACAGTACCAACAGATACAAACCTTGACTGGGAAGTAGTAGGATCTGAAGCTGAGATGGTCTCTACCGCACAGTGGAGGGAACTCAGAGCGCATATGCATCTCTAAATGTTGGAAAAAGTCATGATCCTAGGGAAAAAGAGCAACAGAAGAGGTATAATAAAAAGAAGAGTAAGAGAACTGGAACCGCCAGGAAGTAAGGGCAATAAAAAAATATAAATCGAAAAGAACAAAATTATAATATCAAGGTAATTAAATAAGTCATCCAATGCTTTAGTGCCGTGTATGTGTGTGTAAGAAATGAATCCATACTAGATGTATATACAGTGTGTGTGCGTTTTACCTCATGTGAGGTGAATGGGACAAGTATGCCGATGCCTCCAGACAGCGTGGTGTAGACCAGGGACTCTGAACCTCCGGGAATCAGAGTGGTTTTCTGGAGAGATAACACTGTCTCTCCTACGTGGTAGTTCACTATCACCTCAGCCTGCAGAGAGACGGCAGGGGGAGGAAAAAACAGTCATGTGTTTTTGTCATTGGGGAGGATTTAGGCCCATTTCATTCCTGAGCCCTTGTGGCTCTTCACTAAATGATGCGTCTGAATTGTATTGTTAAATAAAAAATTTTTCAAAAGACTCTTCAAATTTGCACCTGTACAACTCATGAATCGACCCAGCTTTTGATTCCCCATAGAGCACTTAAGATTTAAAAGTACTGAGCAGAGTGAGGACAGGACAGGACCTGAACTGAAAAGCACTGGCACTCTGACATATGGTTCGAGTGACATGCAGGTCTTGCGTAAGATGGTTACGTGTTATTTATGTGCTCCTGACATGAAGCCAATTCCCAACACATGATCAGTCTGCATATGTGACTGCAAACAGTGCCTATAAAAACGACTTGCCTGCACCCTTTTAAAGGTTTTACTGTCTACCACAGTGATTCACAGGGGATGTAATGGGGATTTTTTGACATTGACTTAAAAAAACTGCAGAGAAGTACAAGGGTTGCTCAGTTAAGACATGACAAATCAGATCATATCATTACATACGTCAGATGTGTCACTTGAAGCCATTTCAGGTCCCAAGATCACACATCCTGACAGCTGCACGTACGTATGAAATACACAAATAGTTGACTTTGTGCCACAGTCAGAAGGAAGACACACACTGTCATCCTCTGCTAAGAGGAAATTGGTTTGGATGGTCAGATCTAATCCAATAACCATCAAAAACACAAAGGTAGCATTGGTGAGTATTTAACCCTCAGTCTGCGCAAACTGCATATGGAACATACTGTACAGGACACTGCCGCCATGAAACCCAAAAAGTACAGGTTAGGGTTAATCTAAATCAATTCAGAGTCAGGCGTGCACAGAACACAGCTTCCTTCTGATGGCAAACAACAGCAATGTCAGCTCCACAGACAGAGTAAATGAGCCCTTCTCAAGAATTAATAAAAACCCCTAAACACTGACATAAGATAAAGCCATGAGACACAGGAAAAGTCAGAGGATTCATCCTCTGGTGACTGTGAATGTCTGTGCAAAACTTGATGTCAAACCATCTAATTGTTGTTGAGTTATTTCAGAATGAAGTGGTGGACTGAGTGTCCATCCATGAGCCATCCAAAGAGTCATCTTGCTCATGTAGCTAAAATAAGTACTTACTCTATTACCCATTACAAAAATGTTCTTTTGGTGTGCAGCCTAACCCTCTCTTCCCCTTTGATTCTTTTATATGGCCCATGATCAGAACTCCATTGGATAGTACTGCTGTGTGGGGTCTCTGATTTATCAATTTCAGATCAATCAAGCACAGGAAAAACCCCTTCCCCCTTTACTGGGTACAGTAAAAAAAAAAAAAAAAAACTGTAGTGGTGTTGTGTCTGACTGAAACTGCCCTAATGTTATTTCCCCCGCTGGTCACAAACAGCAGCCGCTTGCCATCATGTTGAGAATACATGAGGCATATCTCACTCACACGCTGTTCTGGGGGATTCCAACACAGTGGAAATGTTACATCTGGCCAACAAGGGCTGAGCAGTTCAACACAAGATTCACACAATGTTTTTGTTTCTTACGTGTTGAAAAGCTCAGGAAAGGAGTGAGCACAGATCAGTGCAGCCTTAGGGAAGGGAAGGACTCCCAAGGTGCTGGTCAAACACTTAGGCCTGGCAGGTGTGTAACCAAAGAGCACCAAAATAGTTATTTGGTCTCAGTGACCAGTGGTTATGTCTACAGGAAAGAAGGGTCAGGAATGCAACACTAAGAAGACTGTAACTGCTGTCTAATATGACAGCAGTAGTCATTCTTTAGCCTTTGTTTTGTGCTAGTGGAAACTGTTTATTACAGAACATGGGACAGTTAATAAAAATACTAAGTGTGAAAAATGTAAATATTAGCCAACAGGTTTACTCCTGTTTTCTGAAAACAGGCATTAAACTTTTAAGAGAGGCCAAATTGGTGAGTATTTTTTGTGAAATAGACATTCTCTTCCTTCAGTCACAGAAAAGACCTGCAGTAATTCAAATTTAATTTAAATCCAAATCCTGCCCCCTGTATGTGTATCCTTGTGTGGTTTATGTAAATGTTTGAACACGTTTTAATTGCAACTTTTATGAATACTATAATTGTAATGTGTTCTGATAATTACAGTGTGTGAATTTTGACATGCCAATGAAATTTCTACACTGAATGAAACTGAAAGAGACCTCACACACTATATGACATTTGGGGTTAGGACAATCAGTTCTTTCATTCTGCAGAACCGGCAGCTGTGCCTCCCTGACCTTGATCTTTTGAGATACATTAATCAAATAAAAGTGGAATGCATCTAATTTAATGTAAGACAGCATTAGTCATGTATGGGTAATTAAGTTCAACCAGCCAGATGTGAACACAAGCCCCCCCCCCCCCACACACACACAGTCTCATCTCTATGACTTCAGAGGACATTACTTTGACTTACTTAACCGTAGTTACTACTTTTGTAACCCTAACTCTTACCCTAGACTTAACCTAAGTGTAACCTTACCCTAACCTTAAAACATGATTTGTGTCATGGGGACTTGCTTTTTGTCTCCATAATTTTCATGACTGCATGAACAGATTTAGGTCCCCACAACATGAGTAATACCTTGTGCACGCGCGCGCGCGCGCACACACACACACACACACACACACACACACACACACACACTCTGGATAAGGACAAATCCAGGCATCCACACCCACATCTAAAAACAGACACGGTACATTTCCACATTCAAACGAAATTGTCTATCAGTGTGCACTAAGGCAGAAATAGCGGACAAACACTGTGTGACAAAGACAGCCGGGACCAACTCATAATGTCTAAATTGGAGGGACTTTCCCAGTCTATCTGCTACCTAAACAGTTTTTGACCAGGATTTAAATGTGGGATGAGTGATGCTGTGTGAGCGAGTTGTGTTACATTTGTGAGTAGGGTAAACTTGTGGTTGACAGTGTTGTGGAGTTTGTGCGAGAGTGTGTGTGTGTGTGTGTGTTGTGTCTATGTGTGTTGGCGGTTGGAGGTCTAAGCAGCGGAGGAGGCAGATTAGTGTATCAGGCCAGAGTTTTGCACCGGATTGACATTTCAGCTGTAGCAGAGGCCAGACTCTGACATTTAACATGCCGACCCTGGGCTCAACAGCAAATGAAGTGTTTCCTCCTGATATGTCTCCAAGCCTGAGGTGCTCTCTTTATATACAGTTGCTTCAGAGCATATTCAGATACGTTCACTTTGCATTGTAGATTTAATTTTAAAATAGATTAAATTGCCATTTTTGCCCATCAATCTACACTCAGTAATCCATAATGTTTTTACAAATCTTTGCATATTTAAAAACTGAAATCTCTCACTTTTGATGTGGCACTCACACACACACCTGTATATATTAAGTTCCACATTTCACACTGCATGTCAGAGCAATAGATAAACCATCACGTTGAAGGAACTCTCTCCAGACTCCCCCAGTGAAATTGTGGTGAGGCATAGATGAATACGAGGATATAAAAGCATTTCTAAAGTTCTGAGTATTTCCCAGGAGCATGGTGGTCTCAATCATTGTGAAAAAGGTGACTGGGCGAGAAGAAAGATTGACCAGGAGCCCAACAATCACTATGACAGAACCTAAGAACTCCTCTGCAGAGATGGGACAACCTGTCTGAAGGACGACCGTCTCAGCAACGCTTCATCAATCACGCCTTTGTGGTGGAGTGGCTACATTGGAACTACTTTGAGTAAAAGGTTCTCTGGTCTGATCAGACAATAATTAAATCTTTTGAGTAGAACTCAAAGCACAAGGCAAACAACAGCCGCTGCTCATCACCTGGCTAATACCAACCTTACAGTGAAGCATAGTAGTGGCAGCATCATGCTATGGGGGTGCTTTTCAGTGGCAAGGACAGGGAGGCTAATCAGAATTGACAGGATGAATGCTACCAAATACAGAGATCTATGAAGAAAACCTGCACCAAAGTGCAGGCAACCTGAGACTGGGGGAGTGGTTCACCTTTGGCACTGACCTGAAATCCTGTTATTGCTGACTGCCTTTAGCAAATGCCCAAAACCGGGTCAGTTTCTACAAAATCAAAGGGTTGCAGAAACTTACCCAAGAAGACTAGAAGCTGTAATTGCTGCAAATGGGGCTTCCGCAAAGCACACAACTTCACTTCGCTATTATGGAAGTATCACAAACAGGCTACTGAGTGCAGACCGATACTGGGGCAAAAATTCAGATACTGGACAATTTTAATCAATTAAAAATCAAATCAACAACAACAAAGTGTATAAAAACTGAGGGTTCTGATAATTTCTGAAGCTACTATTAAAGACTGCTTTGACTCTATAGAATGCACACATTAAAGTTCAGCTGCGTTATAAAGAGATGGCCTAGTCTGATACTTTACAGGCTTTTCAGTCATGTTTAGGTGCAGAGTTGCAACACTGCAACTACATCTGCTGGCATGACCAAGAACGAAAAACTTGCATTTGCATTTCATTCAGGGTACACACTTATATCTACAACACATGCCAGCGATTGCATACACTGAAAAAATGAAAGGCAAACAAAAAATGCGATAAATGGGAGAGTAACCTCACAGTAAACATTCACAGGCCTGTATAAGACGGATGGTTTAGTGAGTTTTACCTTCTGTGATGCTCCATTAAGGAGGCCTCTGTCCCATAAAGCTTTGTTCCCTGTGGGGTCTTCATCCACATCATCACTGGTGTTGGGGGGAAGACGCACCTGGGTAAACCAAACACAAAATGAAGAGATGTCTTTTCCTCTCATCTTGTCGGTCCCACAGGACTCCATGAGTTTTAGAATAAAGTATCCCTCATGTGAGTCACATGCGAGTGTCACATGAAGGATACTTTTGTTTTGGATTGATGTTTTCAGTGTCTTTGGCAAAAAGAGAAGGGTCACTTATTCTGCTGCCACCATTCAATTTTTCATATTGTGTTTTGCATCTCATTTAAAGATGGTATTTTTAAATCATTCTACCAATACAAGTTAGACACACACACACACCCAACCCCCCTCATCCCTGTACTTACAATGCTGATGTTGCCAAACTTGTCGGCGGAGGCCATGGTGTCATAGTCAAGGAGACAGGCTGTCGTCACCCAGCGGGGATATGTGTCGTCAGCAAAGATGATAAGCTGGTTCTCGTTTCGTCGATAACGAACCCAGAACAGACTCTCTTGAACGTCTGTCACGATAACACGCTGGCCAACGGTATGGATGCCAGTCACCAGGTTGGGTACATGCTAGAAAGGAGGAACATAGTGAAGTACAAGTAGTAACGTTGACTTTAAAGACACCACACATGTACACCGTGCAGGAAATCTCCTCTTTTGCACTAGGGAAATATGTAGCCCTGTTCTACAAGCTGCCTAATGTGCAGCAATGGCAATTGTGACTTTGTTCAACATTTACTGTTTTAGTCTGTTCTTCATGTGTATTTAGTCCTTTTTCAAATGTGAACCACGAATCTTGTCTGAAATTGGCAGCAACAGCAAACACCAACTGTGCATCAACGTTGGCCTTTACAGACACCTAGTGCAGTTTTCACTGTAAACGACAGCTGTGTTGTTTGTATCCTCAAGGCCTCACAAAGCATGGCAAGTGCTTTTCTTGCCTCATAAAATTTTTGCAAATTTGCAATAAAAAAAAAAGGACTATGGACTATAAACAGGCCATAAAACCAGCAGTCTTAAGACCAAGCATCTTTTCAAAAACACATTTTCACCAGCAGCTGTTAATTAACTCCATCTCACTGTGTCTACATAAATGTCTACATACAAAATGAAATACAGATGACACAGAAACATACAGTATACAGGAAACTGATAATGATTTAACTATGGATTCCCAAAGCCTCTGTAAACAAAGGGAAGCACCTTTACACTCACATATAAGAACATGACCTTATTCACACCAGCCACTTAGTCACATTGACATTTGGACAAATGAAAGTGGTTTATTCTTTGCGAAAAGATGAAAAGAAAGAACTTTGACAGATAGGTAATTGCTGTCCTTACAAAACTGTGCATCTTTGCTGTCATTAATTTAAAGTTAATGCTTCAGAATTATATTTAATCTACAAAGGAAGAGGTGGAAGAGCAGCAGACTATCATTATTGAATTTAACAATTCAACTCATTTGAACTGAGGCTGTCATGCACTGTCAGAAAAAAAACATCTTTGTCTTCATGGAGAAAAAAAAAAAAACACCACCACAGTTACAAGTTCATTTCTAATTAAGTCAAGCAAATAAAGTCAAGTTACCCTCAGACACTAGTTCAATCGTTTATTTAGTTTATAAAAGGTGAAGATAATAGACCTTTAATCTTATAAACTGCATTTGAGTTATTAAGAAAAAAAATATAAATAGGTAGATTTGCAATTGAGAGTTTATTATTTCACCACAATGACCTTTAACTAGGTTTCTTAAACTTTTTCTTTCTGAAGTATGTAACAAGCACAGAAGTATCACTGTGGTAGTCGTATGTTCTGGGGAGCAGTGTAGAAAACCCATGTGTAATTTGGAGTCAGACTATTATAGACCATGTAAATGTTATTGAATTTCTTGCTAAAACTTGATTTGTCTGGATGCTAGTGTGCATGTAAATTTATTTCTACAATGACCAATCTCATAAACGTGTGTAGTTTTTATCAAATTATGCCTGAGATGTGACAGAAATAAAGATTGCCTGGGCTATGTGGTCCATTATTATTAGCTTACTCGTCTTGCACTGCATGGCTTTAAAAGTTGTAGATAATAGTGAAAATATTTAGTTATAGACATGAATTACTCACACTTTAATGCATGCTTTAATAATAGCAAGACTGATTCTTTAGCAGCTGTGGTGCCAATTTAAAAGGCAGACTGAGGCTAAGCTCATTATATAGTAGGATATGAACGTTTTCCTTGACCAATCAATTAGTCAGGGGTCAGATCAAAGATGAACTGTGTCTCTAATGACAGACAGCCTTGTTGAAAGGCTCCACTCACATTTAACATTCTTAATGAGCTAAGATCAAAACAGAGTGAAAAAGATCTGCATTATTGTGGATGAAGCTGAAAGTGGCTGAATGCCAAATACAGTTCTTAAAAAACTATAAGTAGTAGAAGTATCAAAATTTGTTTCCAGAATTATTAGTAACCATTACTGAATTGCCTTGGCCTTACCTTGTTTTCACACTTGCGAAGCAGCTTCTTTTTGCCCAGGTCATAGATTCTTAGCAGTTTCCCAACTCCAACCAGGACCCGTCCCTGGAATGGTGCAATGGCCAAAGGGACGTCCTCTACTGGGGTCTGCAAATCAAGATCAAATAATCACAAAGAATTAGCAAGCCACAGCTAATCAGATTTCAGCTCATATTTCTTAAGAAACAGAAAAGCCCCTTTTTGAAGAAGGGTCCAATGTCTCACTAAACACAGCTTTAGACATAAGCTCCAGATCCCCCTTGGGTCATAACAGTGATACAAGAAGGTGTGAAGGAAAAGAATGGCCAAGGTTCTCTGTAGTAGGATTTGCATACTAATAAGTGTTTCCCCTAGGATTTTTCTCAGCAGCAGTGCAGTTGTGCATGGTCCACAAGCCCAAGAAGAGAGACATTAGACACCAAATCTAGGTAATTAAAGTGAAATGTGCAGGTATTACAGCAGCATACAGAACAGGCTGCACACAGTGTTAATGCATAACAGTATTAACTAGAAACCATTTAGTTTGGCTTGTAACAATCACTTCATCATGGACATTCTGAAACCTTCACTTTCTTAAACGTATGTTGTCCTTAGGTTTCTACTGCCTGTGCCAAAGATATTAGCTAAGTAATAGACTTCTGTTAGGAGAGGTAGGTAGGTCTACCATATCACTATATGCCACTTTCACCTGCTGCACAAGCACTCGTGAACATCCTATGTTGAACCGCAGCACACTGAAGTCACTGTGCATACATGTGCATTGGCCCTGCCCATTATGTAATGTGAGTTTAATGTAATATGCACAATAGATAAATTGCATTAAACCCCTATAAAATATAATGTACCTGCTTGCGTGCTAACACTCTGCCCTTTACGTGGTACATGCAAAATATAACTTAAGCAAATCTTGTAACACTGATGACCCTAAATTGTGCAATAGGGATGGGACGATATACGATTTTATTGCCCATCGCAAAAAAAAACACAATATGTTGATAATAGTGAATTTCCATCATCGGGATAATCATGAATGGGGATAATCCTTTCCAGTCAGTCCAAAATGCTATGCCTGTCACCATGGCTGAAGGCTCGGCTTGCCCGTTGTATCCCCCACAAAAGAAAGTTAGATCGGATGTGTGGAAATACTATGGATCCCAAAAACAAAGGACTCCAGGTAAAATTTAAATTAACTAATGCTACTGTCAGTTACTTAATGTAGCAAGTGTTGGTTTGGTTATTACTAATGTTGACGTGATGCTGTTGTGTGTTGTGAATATATATATGTATATATATTTGGTCACTAGCGAATTAAGCTAACGTTAGCCAGGTGACGCACCCTATTGTACTATAGTACAAGTATAAAGTCACTATTTTTATTTATTTTCCTTTTCTTTTGCAAGGGGACCTCATGATTTATAATTACCTAAAGATTGTTGGTTGGTTTTCACTAAACAGGACTTTCACTAAAAAAAGATGTGTCCTATCTGTGATGCAATAAAAACATTTATTACCCATGGACTACCAAAATGTAATGTAAAGTGATTTCAGTGTGTTTTGGAGCCATTTAAAGTTAGAGTTAGAGTTTAAATATATATAATATTTTCATGATTAATATGATCATTAATCGCAATTATTTTGGCCAGAATAATCATGACATGAAATTTTCATATCGTCCCATGACAATTGTCTAATCAGATTATTTTAAGGCAATGGAAATCAAAGAATTTAAGTAAAAACTGAACTTAAAACTACAACTGTGAATTTAGTCTTTTGCTCCGATACCTGTAAAAAAGATTAGATATCATGACTTTAAAATGACTACAGACTTCAGTACATTCAGCAATTTTTAAGGTATGACTCGCTTAAAATACAGTGGTTCTAAAAAAAAAAAAACATAAAATCAAAAAGTCATTACTTACTGAAAACACTGGGAAATTGTTTGGCAAATTATATTTGTCAAACAAGATTACACTGGTCACAAGTCAAACATTTTCAATACTTTCCATGTGCAAGATGTGCTTTAATCACAGCTAGAACACAATCTGAGAATCCAAATTATTCCACTGCCTTTCTGAGAATCACAAGTGTCTTGTGATGTTAGTGTGTTTTGTCTTTTTCCTGATAATTTCCAGTGTTCGACAGATGATGAGGTCTGGTAAGTGAGCAGAGAAAACACTCTTTCCTTTTTCAGCTGCCTTCAACAGGCCAGTCATTGCTTTGATGCATGTTTAATATTAATTGCCCTGCTGAAACATAAATGCTACCACTCATGCCGAAGGAAGGCATGTCTGCACACACTGTATATACAGAGCTTCATTATCACACATACACTCATTTACACACAATTTTGTGCTCTATTTGGGTATCCACATGCATGTGTATGTGCATGAGTGAAAAATGTCTGTTTACAACAGATAGACTCATCTAAAATATCAGATCTGGTTAAGTGGTTGGGAAATTCCTCTAATGTGAAAAGGAGTGGCTGACACCACTATGCAGTACAACACTTATGACTCACTTCCCCAGTTAATCCACATCAGGTAACAAAGGCATGTGGGCTGATTCACCCTGATGGCCTCCACCCTGCTCGAATTTCTGGGGAATTGCCCGGGGAGAAGTGAATGGCGCCAGGAGCAGTAACATCTGTGTTTGGTGTCATTTAAACTTAATTCAAGGCTGTCCTGCCCTTGTGCACTCTGGACACCATTCTCTCCCTCAAGTACCTATCTCAAATGGTAACCTGCTAATACGCATTTCAGAAATAGAACAATTCTGCCGTCCGCCTTAAATTGAATGGTCATAGTTTGTGACCACCTCCTACAAGGAAAAATGCATGTACAGATTGCTAACATCAGTGTGACACCAGTAATATTGGCCACATTTTATTTTCACTCCCTTGCATTGTGATAATTTTTCTGCTTAGTCAGCATCATATAACTGTAACGTCAGCCAAAATCTGCAGATCTGTAGTCTGCAGGTCCAGGCCAAGATAAGAAATTGCAGCAGTTTAGACATGCATAATATGTAAACAAGGTAGAGGTTGCCACCTACAGGCAAGGCAAAAACAGCTGCATTTTTGGGATTTGCACCATCTGCAGTCAATAAATGCCAGTTCTTTCTTTTCGGTTGCCTGCTTTAAGTGAGTTTGTGAATAACTTTGTGACTAAGTTACAATCCAGTACATTGCATTTAAAAATAAATATTCAAAGAGAAAAAGAAAATTCAGCAAAAAATATTTATCTCTCAGCAAGAAGGCTGGATCAGTTAGTAAACCCACCTTGTGCACAAACTCCAGCTTCTCCCCTCCACCAATGAGCCTGTAGGTGTAGATAAAGCCACCGGCCACTGATCTGGGGTTAAGAATCATGTCTCTTGCAACACCAACCAGAACATACCAATCATCTCCTGTGTTGGTGAAACGACACACTGCAACACTGAAAAATATCACATGGAAATGGGAGTAAGGAGGAGTGAGAAATGGGCTTGTGCAACATTTTTCATCCAAGAATTTAACAAAACAGAGAATTAATAACAAATGATAAACAATGGCTATGATAAAACACAGTGACATTTCCTGAGAACATCACCACTAAACATTATCACTGTGTATTTGAGGGTAAGCAAATCCTACAGGGTAAGCAAAAGTATATGCCACCATAATATATCTACATGTAATCTGCTTACTAACTATGCATAGACCACAATAAGACTGCAATACTAAAAAAAAGTCTGATGAAATTTTAAAAACTGGCAACTGCATTTGTGTCATTTTTGAGTTTGCTGTTAAAAAAAATTCTAAATGTATAAATCTGTGGAAGAGTTTGACTTTATATGCTGCAGCATTGTTTACCCTCTCTGATCTCTCCTCATTCCTCCACCCACTTCAATTCCCTTCCTTCCCGTTTAAGAATCATTTCCCAACACTTGCAGCTTCACTACATCCTTCCATAAACAAACATCCCCACCTATAACAGAAGACTGAACTGTGACTCAGTGTGACCAGCTCTCTTCTTTTTCCTCCCATCGTGATCACAAACATTCATGACCTTGTATTCTCTACACACTATGGCACTAAACCTTGTTTTTGTTTTGATTCCCACCCTGTTCATCCTCTTCAAATGAATCAACTTATCCACTTGTGCCAAGCTGTGGCTTGGACCTAGCTCACCTGAATGCAGCTTCGTTCTGTTCCAGCTGCACTTGGTCCAATGTTGAACCCTGTATGGGGTTGACCAGTCGCACAAGGGAGGCCCACTGCCCAGCCCCAGCTTTAGGCGCACCAAAGATAGCTTCTGGGAGATTCTCATTGAGGAAGGCAGCAGCCATCTCAGCAGCCAGTTCTCTTTCATCCTCGCCAGCAGCCTCCACCATCTCCTGCAGGGGTGACACAGAGCAAGAGAGGTCAGCTGAAAGGAGGATACTGTGACATTTTTAAAACGACTGAGCTACCTCCTCTCCATTACTAGGTGACAGTAGGATATATCAAACCAAAGCCCACTGCCGCCTCACTACAAAGAGTGGTTTCAGAGCTCCATGGAGTTATTCATTTTGTCAATGTATGTTTAATGTTTTTATCAACATAAGACACACAAATTATCACTTGATTCCACCTCATTCACACCATTTCATTTGGAAGAATATGGAGAGAGTGGAAAGAGTAGATTTTTCGCTGTTGTATATCATTTTAAAATTTAGAATATCTTTGGGTTTTCGACTGTCGGTTGAAGATGACAAGTACTTTGAAGATGACATGCAGGACTGTGAGAAACTGTAATGGGCATTAGATTAATTCATTATTTTAGATATATAAAGATGACCTGCTGCTGTGATGTCAATTACATAAATGGATGTCTGGCTTGTTTTTGTTTTTTTATATAGGGGTGGGCGGTGCAAAAAGTTAGAAATGATGGAAAGAGGAAGTGCTAGGGGGCAGGGAGAGCAAGAAGTAGAGAAACAGATGCCGGTAATAAAACAAATTAACTCCAGCTCCCAAAGCTGGAGTTAATTTGTTTTCTATACACAACATTATTACAGATTGTTTTCTTTAATTTACCAATAAATGAGAAAATATATAATTCACTCCCCTATGCAGTCAGTATCGTGTTGCACTGCCTCATGCTGCTTAGCGTGATGTTGCTCCATGTTTCAGTCACCTGTCTCTACTTCCATCTGTTATCCATGGGTTATTCAGTCATTTTGAGACACAGCTTCGTTAAGTTTACAGTCTGCTGTGTTGTTGCTCCTGCAACACGTATTTCAAGCATAAAATTATGCAGCTTAAAACTCAACGGACGAAAGGCAAGTCAGCTAGAGGCCTTCTCAACTGATGACTGACGTCTTACAACTTTCAGGGGGAAGCCCTATTTATTTTCATACAAATCAAAGACCCAAAACAAATCAAAACACGATTCACATCTTCACTGCTTCTGTGAACTTGTCTTAACACTGCAATAACCAGTATTGAAAAAAAATGGAGAACTGACCTTTGGCCATACCTAACTGCCGACCCCTACACAATCAATCTCCATAACGGAGACACTAAGCTACATTTAGGTCGTGGCTTAAAATGTGTGATCTGTCAAAAAAGATGCTCAATGTGGGTGGTGTCTAAATGGCAGGAAACATCATAGCTCTGGAAAATTATATCATGCCAGAGACATCATTTCTTACTATACCTATTATACTGACTGTTACAGGAGTGTTTTCGGGCACAAGGTCAGTGTGAGCTCCTACACGGGAAGGAGCCAATTTTAGCATTGCCTGTGGGATCATTGGACCATCATCTCATTGACAATGCACTTCATACCTCAGCCATCTGTTGCTTTCGCTGAGCTTTGGTTGCCTCGGTGTAGGCATTGTGATCAGTCTCAATCAAAATGAGGTTGTTGGTCTCTGGGTGGATTACAAATTTCCTAGGAGTGCACTGCAGAGGAAAGGCCACCTGGTTGAAGACGGCTCCTAACTTCTCCAAAGCCAAGATTCTGCCAGACAGATAATTAGAGGAGAAACAAGGATTTGAGGGTTGAACAGACAATCACAAATCATTTTTAACTGAGGGGCAGAGCAAATATCTGAAGATGGACTGAGGTTTCTCCACTGAGCTGCTCTCTGTTCTGCCACAGACACTTCAGACATTCAAATTAACAATGCAGGGCTGCCTAAGTTATATGCATACATGTCAACTGCTTAAGTGTCTAGCCATACCTCAGTGTGTTAGTGGAGATGGCCACTATACCTTCTGGGCATTGCTCGGAGGCAAAGCCAGAGGCGTACTCCAGAGTCTCGTAAGACAGAGGGGTAAGGTGGAAGCGAGACTGGTAGGAATAGCTGAGCCAGGAGCGACTGGACATTGCCAGCACCTGTTATTAAGAGGAAAGGGCTTATACATTATGGCTGCAACAAATAATTATTTTCACAACAATTCATCTACTGATTTCATTTCTGATCACATGGTTACTTGGTCTTTCAAATGACAAAAACTGTAAACTCCTGCAGGTTCTTATAGCTAAATGTGTTATGTTAAGACCACTTGGTGTGATCAGAAGACAAAACAATGAGAGCAAAAAATCTACAGTTTTGTAATTAAGTTGAAGTTCAATGAGCATGCAGCCTTTTTTCTGTGTGCTGATTATATGTAAATGTTTGATTCACATACAGCTTCCTGTCCCTGCATCCGGACTCTGAAAAGTTTGACAGGTCGTGACCCCAGGTAACGTGTTCTGGTATCTGACAGGTCACCGGTTACTGGGTCCAAAACAGTCCTCAGCAGCACACCATTCTAAGAAAGGGTATAAAACACGCACACACAGATGAAATGAAATGATGTAAAACCTACACCACATGAAAATGTCACAAATTGTCACAAGAATGATACATGTAAGTAGACAACATCTTATTTTTACATCAGTTGACGTCAGTGCATGATATTTATTAAAACTCTGCACTTCTGCGCTGGGTTGTGGGTAACTGCTTGGTTGAGCTTCTGGTCAGACAACATAGGCTGTTGCAGATGTTCTTAGATTTTCAAATATTGTCTGGTCATAATGTTCTTCCTGGATGACCCACAAGACACATGTGCTTCTGCACTGACGTGACCGAGTGTGACTGTGTTATACATGCCTACATGAAGTGTGCAAAATGTGTCACTCTGAGTTCAAATTAGTTCAATCTGAGCCATTGCTAATAATAACACTGTAAATATTACTGTCTTATGGTGTGGGGTGTAATTTAATAGCGACATTTCTAGAATGAAGTCAGTGGGAAACAATACCTGAAGCCCTATGTTGAGGTAGAGGAATCCAATGGTTCCCTTTTCTCCAAGTTCATCCTGTTTCTCAACCCCTCCCATCTCTACGATACACAGACTCTCTGGCTGGGCTGGTAGGGCCTGCATACTCAGAGGCTGCAGGCAGTCCTGAACATGATAAAGATCAGAGGGTTAAAATTATAGCAACATACAGAAGGTTCCCAACATGAAAAACAAACTCAGTACAAATTAGAATCAGACTTTATTGCCAAGTAAGTTTGCACATACAAGGAATTTGTCTTGGTATATCAGTGCTAAAAACAGGGATAGTAAACAAAGACAGATAGAAAGTAGAAGTAAGAGTAAGGAGTAAAAAGCAAAAAGTAAATATTATATTTACAGGGAACATACATACACTATATAATTTAAATATATAGTGTAGAGTGCAAATGTGTGAGGGTGGCAGCGATTGTCCGGAGAGATGTGCGTTAATGTAACACATAAATGTGTGTTTGACGTTAATGTAACGTGTAATGGGTGGGAAGAAGAGATTCACTTCCTATAAAAACAGAAAATGGTATGGACATTGGAAATAAAAGGTTTACTTGCTTTGGTTAAGTTAAGGCTGACTGGAGCTTTCAGTGAACATCAGTGCTGATTCCACACGATTTAAGTGGAACCACTTACACAGTGTGGTGAAAAATGGTATTTACTTTCATGTAAAATTTGTGTGCATGTCAAGCTGCACCTCTCAAGTCACAGTTGTTTACCACACATCATGAATTTAGCATTTAGCAGTTATTTTTTGCATTGTTAAATGACTCGTACAAGTCATTGCAAGTTAGTCCAAAACAAACAGAACAAGTAAATAAATCTGTTAAAAAACACTGAATAAAGCTGTTTAACGTTACAAATCAGTTTTTCTCTGACACTGTTGGGTGGACAGGATGTCGAAAGGAGTAATTTTCTTGTAGGGATTTGGATTTCTCATTTAAAAAATAAATAAATAAGAAAAAAAGAAAGAAGGAAAAAACAGTGCATTTGGAGGTTAGAGTTTGGTTGATGTTTTGGTTGATATGTTAACATATATCAGTGCAATTCTCCTAAAGTTATTATTTTGGCTGTGCCTCAGCCTTAAGTAGTGCTCTCAGTGAACCCAAAAATAAATATTTTAAGGCCCAAGGTCCCTCACTGGTCATCGCTGACAGCAATAAAAGCAAGGAGTCAAATTTCATGTTGCATCAAGTTTTCCCCACGGCACGGCAGGGTGTAACTGTTATTTAAGGGTGGATATTACTTGTTACTGCCCTGAGAAGAAACTTAACAACTTAGCTTTGGCTGAAGGGGACTCATGTCAATCACTGAAATAAGTGAAATAAATTTAAATGTGGTTTCAAACCAGTTCTTGGAGTGTTAAGATAACATTTATTTAGGTGCTAAATCTGAGGAAATAGTGCGACATAACAGCACTTCACAATTGCATTTTTTTCTGAACACTTTAGATTTGGCTAGGCAAACACACACAACATATAGTTAATGTGTCAGGCTGCTAGGTGTTGTTCCTTGTGCTAAAGAACTATTTCATTTAAAAAGTCATGTTTCTGTTCATACCGAAGGGTCGAGGGAGATGATTCGGACAGTGTTGTCAACCAGTCCAACAGCCAGGAATCGAGAACGTTGCTCACCAGGTGGGACGTTAGCCAGGCTCATGCAAACCACATCTGCAGACATTTCTTTCCGCTCTGTGTACTCATTCAGCTGGCCAGACTAGAGAAAGGAGGGGGAAGGGGACAAAGAGAGCAATACTGTTACTACACCGTACAGTCATTTCACTTCTCTGCTGTGTTTATTATGGTACCCGAGACAGATTTAGCTTTAGTATTATTAGTATTTAAGCTACATTTAAGTGATCTGGTTGTCACATTCTCTTTACAAAAATTAATTTAACTTAGCGAAGCTAATGATCTTTGATTTTTGTAGAGCCTGACCTGTCTGTCATGTCAACAACATTCTGTTGAGATCAATTTGGTAAAAATTATTAATGTTCAAAACCTAAGATATGAACTATGAAATTCTGAACATATCTGCATCAGAAAAATAAACAGTATACGTAATCATCTACTTATACACACACTAGTTCTCCATTGTTTGTATTACATTACCTCCCAAAAACAGAATTCTTACTTTACTTAAATGTGATGCAGTTCCTGCAGCAATATTGAACTTGAGCATTAAAAAAGGGCCAAGTAGTCTTTGCCATTCTGACCATGTGAATCTATCAAGTATATAAAGTATGCAAGTGCAAACAAACAAAAACGAAAACATGTACTTTCTTACCGGGTCCATCTCAAAGTAGACCAGCTCCCCTCCAGTGAGGGCAATAACCACCTGCCGCTGGTTCACAGCACAACGGACAATGGTTTTTTTACCAGGAGTCTTCCACTCATTCACACGTTTGTCTGCTCGGATGTGGCGGATGCCGTCTGGGTATACCTGTGTGGAGAAACGGAGCAGGAGAAAAAAGATAGAAAAAACAAAATAACTTAGAAGTTTATGTCTTGATGATATTAATCACGGTTGTGGTCACTGTTTTCTTATTCCAACATCAATTCCTGTATCTAACAGTTAAAAATACATCAAGACAATAAAACTCTGGGGGATCAAAACACACAAGATGGTCATCTGTGTCCAATTCTAAATACTCTGCGTGAAATTACCAAATATTTCTGAGTTTCCAAGTGTTAACATTTCTTGTCAAACATCTTACAAATTAATATCTGCCTCATAAGACAAATACATATTTTGTATTTGAACAAACTCTCAGCCCTAGTGCCCAAAACCTACTGAATATTAAGTGATGACCAAATCAGTCAGCCATCTAAATTTTTTTAGAACTCATCCTTGCAAGGGAAGTTTTTAACTGTTAATTGTGAAATTTGTGAAGTAGCAATAAAATAAAATGGTCACAACAGCTTGTTATGAAACAGTATTATCTTCTGCAATCTTCAGGTGGATCATCACATGTAAAAAATAATGTCAAAGGTAAAGCTCGCTCACCTGCACCAAGGCATCTTCACCCAGCAGTGAGCAAGAGAGAGTGGGCGTTGTTCCCAGAAATCCAGAATCTGTCACTTCTTCTACAGTCTCCCCAATAGACAGAACCAGAGTAGCGTTGACGAAAGATACAATGATATAGGCATCAAACTCGTCTAATGATAAAAGGAATAGAGAAAAACCAAAGACAAATGAGTAACGATTAGAAAAATAATGGTGAAGGAGCTGTGCTGAGGCTACACACCATGAATAAATGACAGAAAGGGGACACAAGAAAACAAAGGCAGCATAGAAAGATGATTTGCTGGGTAATTAAAATTAAATTCATTCATATTCATTATTAATAAAGACCTGTAATATGCATCTACTTCGAGTGACATTTATTAAAAAATAATCAAACGTTTCTTCTAATGCATTTCCCTCAGGCAGTTGAGACAGAGGGGGGCCTTTCACATCTGTTTAAGACCTTGCATGTGTTTCTGTGTATTTGTAACGTGCAGTAGGTCAAGGCTGGGATTGACCTGCTTCATTTAGAGCTACAGAAATCCTCCCAAAGTCCATGGCTGAAACACCCCCCTCATTTCCTTTACTTTGAGGTGTGGTGGGGTTAAATTGCAAGTTAGAAAACAAACTGAGAATGTTTTCACACCAGAGGAGAGTTAAGCCGCACTGTTCAATTACAAGTCTTGGTACTACGTTTCATTTTACAGTTTAAATTGACACCTCTCTACACTCATTCATATGCCTGTTCTCTATCACTTCTGATAATGTGCCACTGCTGCACACTTGATAGGCCAGAAGGTAGTCAGTGAAGGTGCTTCTAAAAACAGAAATAGTAAGTCACGCACGTGAAAAGCGACCACCCAGTATATAGAGTTACATATGTAACTACTGTTCTATGCATTATCAATGGCCATTAGATATCTAGGCATTTAAAAGGCTGAAACATGCCGGTTTAGATAGGGGAGAAATGGGTGTGGGGGCAACCCTTACATTTTGATGACAACCTGTTTGTATAAAACAAAGCACACCAACATACCAGACATTTGACATTTTTCAATGAACAATCACATTTAGACAGAATAAAGTCACACACGGATGTGAAGGTTTTTGTTCAAGAGAGCCTCCAGACAAACTGTCAAGGTCATGAACGTCATCCTGAAATTACACACATGCACACTCTCTCACTCACAAACACACACACACCTAATGATTTCTACCAGCTGTGGTGGAACATTGTGTCAAACTGTAAGAACCATGTGACTTCTGGGAAATGCACTGTGCTAAATGATTTCAACTGAAAAGAAAGCACAAGAGAAAACACAAACATGCAGGCAAACACCCAACATCTGCACTCACATATCCAGGCTTTTCATTTCTATATACAAATCAAAGCACTAGACCAAAACAGTAATGTGCATGCAAAATGCTCTTCAAGAAGGACTAAAACCAAAGAATAAGGAAACAGGCAACTGTTATTCACATGAAAAGAATTTTGTCCTATTGATGAGAAAATGTCAAACATTTTGAGGGAGTTACAAATTACCTTGGATGCACACTATGTAATCCAAATGTAAACAGAAGGGCTAACCCACCAACAAAATGAAACACATTGCCACAAACCTATGTTGATTGACAGATAAATACATAGAATAACTTTATTAGCTAACTTAATTAGCTTTAAGATTTAGGATGAAGTCAAAACTTGTCACTTAAATCCCATTGCTGTGTCTTCACATGGAATGAAAAAATAACTAAAATGGTGCAGCTGTAAAGCAACCAAGCAACACAGAATACAACATAACAAATATTTAAGAAATCAACAGTTTACATTAGTAGTAGTTTGTAAATAGAACAGTAAAAAAAGGGTAAAAAAGAGGTGACAAGTGAACTATCAGAAAGCCAATAAGACTCAACAACCATGTCAGTCAAATTCAGGAAAGAACTGGCAAAAATTTGGTTTGTTGGGGAAAGAAATGCCCAAAAAGGAATGTTATTACCTTCCACATGTCTGCGTACTGTCCACACAGCGTTAGGGTTACCAGGCAGCTCAGACACAGCCATCTCTGAAACCTAATAGAGAAGGAACAGGAGAGGACAACTTGTTTATCGGTATTTTAACATGATACAGCAACTACTTGATCCAAGGATGTTACTAATCTCTCATCTTTGTTTATAAGACAATTTCAAAAGTCATGTTGAGTTTGAATCAAAACTCATCTGCTTTATGCAAACTTCAACAATATGGATAATGTTATCTGTCATATACAGTGCATTATCCACTTTGTCACAAAAGTGGTTTGGCTGTTCATGTACCACTGGAAGAATACAGCCACAGAAAAATTATGAGTACCTTCACTCTACAGCTGAATATTATTCATTTCACATTTACCGTCCTGAGAATTATAATAAAGACAAACAACTACAGCACCAACTATCAAATTCAAGTGTGGATCCAGTTTACTGACACAAAACACAGCAAAATCATTATGAACTACTTATTAACTGATATATACATTTCACGCTCCTTAGGTCTTATTCCTTCCCTGATAAAAATGTAGTGACATATTGACAGCAACGATGATTCATCCTCGCTTAAGGCCCTGCAGCAGGAAGTTGTGCGAACACTCACAGGAATGATCTGGGCTCCCCATGAGACTAACTACATAACACATACAGAAGCAGAAAAGCCTGCCAACGACGTACAACCAGTGAATGTTATGGGCTATATTTACAAGTAGCAAGTGACAAAATCTTGGAGTGGTAATGCAGTATATTGTTGATATAACAAGACTAGGTCAAAACCTAGTATATAGCTGGATTTCCCTTTATCTGTTTGCTTGTCTCCTACTCTCTGTGCTCACATATAGTATATTAAGTCGAATCTTGCGCTTGTGGGGCAATACTGGTGACTCTCTTCTACAAAAAGTAGCAGAAGTTTGGCCAAGAGGTTGCTAGATTTATCACTAGGTGCTTCTTTGAAAAACCGTTGCTAAAGGGGTTTGAAAAGTTCAAAATGTAGCAACAGAAACGCTAAGATAGTAGCCCTGCCTGAAAATGCCCCCCCCTTCACACCAATTTGTTTTGAAAGAACAACAGTCTATGGTGTAACTTCATCACTCGCTCAGTCAGTCAGTCAGTCAATCACTGACAGTCATGTTTCTAGGTAGTTCTAGCCAAAAATACCAGTTTCTGTGTTAGTGCTGAGATCAGAGAGATTTACAGACTCTTCAGTTTTTACTCAGAGAAGAGACATGAAAAAACTCATCACTTTCACAGCCAGTAGAATGTGTGTGCCAGTCCTTGCACCTGCATGTATGTTACAAACTGTGTGTGTGTGTGTGTGTGTGTGTGTATACCTCCAGTCCGTGCCGAAGGACCCTTAGAGTGGACCTGGGACCACGTCCACAGGCCACATACAGCTGAGGTGTGTCTTCATTGGCCAAATCAGCAATCTGTCAAAAAACAGAAGAGAGTAGACAGAGAGGGTCAGTAAAGAACTATACTGTTCAAATCAAAATCAAATGAGAGCTGCTAGCCAGCTGTTCCTGTTTTTCTCTATCTTTCTTTCCTGTTGCTAAATATGTATTCTAATGATCCACTCACCTGACAGGACATGATGGGTGATAAGTTCTCCTGTTCGTCCACCAGCACTAGGTTTTTGAGGGGACGAGGCTGGAAGAAGAAGGTGTCTCCTTCTTCCAACGGCATTGCAGATGAGAACTCAGGTTCCTCATCATCGTCACCCAAATGAGCGATCTGGTAAAGATAACTAAAGGAAACACAGGAAGAGCAACATAAGCAAAAAAGGTTAGAGAAAAAGAGATCAGAAATCAGAAGTGTTTAACCTGTGGAACAGAAACGTACAAAAGGGTAAAAGGAGTCACATTCTTTCAGAGACAAGGAGGACAAGGCAGTAAATAATGCCACAGTTGATGTACAGCCTGAAACTTACTGGTTCCCAAACTCTGAAGCCACAAACAGGAAGCCAGTCTTCAGAACACACATGGCTGCTGCCACAGGGATCGTGTCAAAGTACTTCAGCCTGATCTCTGTGACCTACAAAACAACACAGACTTATTCATAATATATTTTTTCAGCTGTAACTTGAAAAGGAAATGTACTTTGAAATGGCTTATACCAACCGAAACACAGATGAACTGTGAGGCCCAGTTTAATTTATTAAATAGTTGACAGATAGAAATTCTAACTCTAGTGGTCCAAAAGAATGTGATAGAAATGTTGTAGGTCAACATTTCAATCACATTCTTTTGGACTGTCATGGGTCAAAAATATGATACACATTACTATAGTTTAATATGTAAGGGGTACTGTGTTTTAATGTTTACACAATGCAATGTGAAGTCACTTCTAGCTCCAGTATCATGATGGTATTTTGTCACTAGTCTAAGACATTTTATCAAGTTAAAGATTTAAAAAATAAGCAACAAATTAATCACAGTGTCCATTTTCCATTTATGCTCACCATTTCCTCATCTGTTTCCAGAGTAACCTTAAAGATGTCTCCCTGCTCAGTCTGAGCCAGAAAGAAGAACATGGACTTGGTCTTGTGGGTGGCTGAGCAGACAAATATCATGCCACGCTCTGGGTCGTCCAGGTCATTCTGTAGGATGGGAAAGATGAGAAACAGAGGAAGGGAAAAAATAGCAGAATGAAAATAAATATACAGAGACCAAAAACAACCTGACACATTTTTAAAGTGGAGGGGGTGTAATTACATTACTCAAAACACAACGTCCACATAAATGGGGAAAAAAACATCCTTCCAACTGAAATCATTGTAGAGGCTTACAACATTACTACTCATTACTAAGTTATAGTTTAAATCCTTTAAGTCAAGAAAAGTGTCACATTTTGATGTCATGCTTGTAGAAAAGAAAAAAGAGCATAAGAAGTGTGTGGTAGAGCTGACTGTATTCATCAAGTATAAAGCTTTGTTTTCCATTATGTATTTCTGTAGTAAGGACTCACCCTGCGTCGTGGGATGGGACAGCGAATGTCGGGCTGGTCTCCAAAATTCTTGTAAGTGATGTAGTTTTCGGAGCAGATCAGAACTCCACTGGGCCCATCTGAACCACCAGGGACTGAACAAAGAGAAGGATTTAGTCGGGTGTGCTTCTTTTTAAAATCATAATAGTAAAAACAGCTGGAATCCAAAAACAGTATGAGCGGTTTCATTCAGAGGTTTCCCCTTGCTACTCTATGCTGCACTTTAATGTGTTACTGTCTCGGTAAACTTGTGCTGAGATCAGAGATGTTGAATCTTTCTCCACTGTTGATCAGAGAAGAGACATGACAAACTCATCATATCTACATCACTTTGATTTGCTTATGATCCTATGTAATCTTAAGGCCATTACAGTACACAGGTTCTCCGTGTATTTTGGCAGACTTGTCTCTTCTTTGCTCCACTTTTGACAGTCTCCAACAGCTGTGTGTATGCTGCTTTTGTTTTTGGCCAAATATTGCAGCAGCTGACAAGTGATGCAACTATTGTTTCCGCCCTAATGTTTGCAACCACCTGCGCCCAAATGCTTACCTGTGATGAGGAAATTTCCATGCTCTTCCAGAGCCTCGCTGTACTTGCGGACCACATGATTCAGGCCAAGGTCCAGCTCATAAAAGGTGAGCGTCTGTTGTGTGTTGGCAGCAGCTTCTCCTGTTGGGTCATTGTCAGCCTCCTGGAAACATCAAATAAATATCAGGACAGGATCAGAGATTGGCAAAGTGTGTCCATTATTATATTATCATAAATAGAGGGAGACACCGTAGGGATGGCATCAACTTTGAGTTGCTAGAAAATACTTAAAAGGTTTAAAAAATGCTTATGATTCTTTACTTAAGTTAACTCATGCTGAGATCAGAGGTGTTAAATCTTTCTCCAGTGACAGTCAGAGAAGAGACATGACAAACTCATCACATCTAGAGCAGTGTGATATGGGAAATAATACTCTGTAATCTTACAGGCCTCTGAGTGTTTTCTTGACTTTTCATGATCTCACCTCATAGTCCATTTCTAAGCAGGCAAACATGGGATTTTCAAAGCCAACATCGACTGCGACTACATGGTAGACCAGTGTGTTGGCTTTATGGGCTTCCAGTGGAGAGGAGATGGTCAGTCTCGCAGCTGCATCTCTGTTCAGAATATAAACCAGCTTCTGTTTCTCAATGGCTCCTAGACAGGGGAAGGAAAACACATGTCCAAAATGCTTACTTTCATTTAACTTGCAGTAATGTAATTCTTTCCTTTAGTATTAAGACAACACAACTTTGGCATACAAAATACATAATATTTTAGTATTACTCTTTGAAAACTGCACCATCACTCTAAGGAATTCTTGGAATTATTGTTCAATAAAGTAGAACGTCCCTGCCTGTACAAACTATCAATACCCAGAGCTATGGAAATGACCTAGTTTAATCTGTGTGTGTGTGCTTCCTCCCTGCATGGTGAGTGTCTGTTTAGGCTTGTTGGATATTTTGTTAATTACTTGTCATTTAAATGTCAATAAGTATAAACATTTGACATGTGACATTTCAGCAAAAATAAAGTCCCAGGAGCCAAGAAAAATATAACTGAAAATGTAGCAGTCATAATAATATTTACAAAACATTAGTGGTAACTGAACAACATTAGTAAACTGGAAAAAAAAGTCTTCAACAATTTTAGAGATCCACAAGCCTCTCAAGCCTGCCTTGGCTTACTAGTTCATGACCAAATAACAGGAAGTCTATAATGTGGTCCAACAGTCCAAGGTTTTGTATTACACACATATAGGACTGATTTAAACCCATTCAAGTTTGATTGTACTGCACTAAATTGTTATGCAAACAATATAAACATTTGTGTGCTGTCTGCCATGAGGATTGTCATCTGCTCATTACATACAAACACCCAACCTCCTTGATATTTGTTCATACCTATCATAACAGCTCTGCCCTTTGGGTCGACAGCCAGGAACTGTCCAGGAACAATGCGCCGACAGCCGCTCTTCCCAAATGTTTCCTGGTGGATCTTCTCAAACATGTTTTTCGATGGATGATATTCCAGGATGACAATTCGACCACTGTCACTTCCCACAACTATATAATCTACAAATAACACATAAACAGATAAACACAAATGTAAAACTTGCAAAGATGGTAGTGAGAGATACTTTTCCCTTACAATTCAGCAGTTGAGCAGTAATTTTTTTTATTAAAAAAAAAAGTACATTTCAAAAACAGAGACTAACTATAAATATGCATCAGTCTTTGTCATGAAAATTAATAATCTAGGGAAAACCTATACTTTTGATGAGTGCTTTTAGTGGTCCATGTTTATAATTAAACACATGCATATATGTGTGTGTAACCTTGGTTACATACCTTTGGTTCCTCCAGTGAGTCTGAATGCCATTAGGGACCTTATGATGCCAAACACCTCCACTGTGAGCAAAGTGTGCACCTTTCCTGTGTTGGCGTCTGGTCGCAATAATTCCAAGATCTTTCCCCTGGAAACAACAATCTCCTGCATCTTGGTCCCTACAAAAACACACACAACTCATTTCAGTATTCAGAATATCTTTGGTGTCAGATAGGGGGGTAGTTGTGTAGTGGAAGCCCAGGAATTAATTCAACTGGATTTCTTACTAAATTCCGCTTTAGATCACATGCTGATGGCTACTTGTGTAATGAAATAAAGTCGCGCTCTCTAAACTGCACTAGCTCAAAACCACAAACGTCATAAATAATTAAGAACAACCTTGCAATGCAGTTACTCAATATTCAGACTGGCTCAATCTAACAACATGTAGCTGTTTCTTCCATAAAATCTAAAGCTTCCAAAGAACAGAGGTGACGTTTCCAGCAAGAAATAATTTTGAGGCCAAGAGAGAATTGTAGTATACGTGTGTTTTGGTACTACAATAAGGAGTGTTGCAACTCTTTCCAATGATGTGTAATCAGAGAAAAGCCATGGCAAAGTGGAAACTTATATCATTATTTAAAAGAAACAGGAAACATGTGCACCAAAGGGAAGACAATGGTATCTTGCACTAACTCACCGGAGAAGTTTCCATGGATGGCGTGGGTGATGCCAGTGGCACGCTGCAGAGTGAGGTTGTAGAGAAACATGGCTCCCTTTCAGTGGCTTCCCCACAGGGTTCTTTGGGGACAGCAACTTAGCCGAGCTCAAAACTGTAGTGAAAGAAAGAGCAACAGTGTGTGGATAAAAAAAGAATCAAAGCAAATGTTGACTTGCAATGAAAGCACAACAATTCAAAATGCTATGAGCAGGTTCACCGGTGGCAAACTTTTCATATTCTCACTGTTGACAAATGAGGCGCTTACAAATGGAGGGATAATCAAACTGAGCTAAGTTACACTACAAAGGAAGTAGTACTGTGGAACAGACAACTGCTTACCAAACTACAGCAAAGCCATAATAAGTATGGGGTAGGGGGTTAAAATCCGTGCCGGACACGACACAAAACGTTAGTGTTTACATGCCAGCAAATGCTCGGCATCGCTACGTTAGCTAGTTGGCATTACTAAACGTTAGCTTAGCAAGTAGTAAACGAACTTTTCATCAGTGACCTCTTTTACGTTAAAAATCTGGTTATAAGTCTAGCGGGATAGCGCCATCAATTTCTTTCACCTGAAAATACTGGTTAGGTAAAAGTATGCACACATTTAGCCTGTACGGCTAGAATGTTAACTTGTATTCAGCGGGCTTAGAGGAGCCCATTCATACAAAGCGCCACTTTTGCCGGATGCATCCTCCGTTTTCTGTCTTGCTATATTATTTAAGAGCGTGCACACTTTAAATAAATACAGTGTCCATTTAATTGCAGATAAGCTGTAGATTTGTAAAATAAAATATTTACCGGCGTGTTATATGAGATGATTCTGATTTCAGATGGATAAAGTTTCATTTACATGAACAGTCTCTGCAACTTCGGGAAACCAACGTCAAGCCGCCGTTCGTGGGTCCTTCGTCAACCAAAACGCCGTCATGAGAGGCGGCCGACGCAGTGCCTGACCGAAATCACAGATACGCTGCAATAGCGAAGTCTGTCCAGCAGATGTCGACAAATAGTAATGAATTAAAGTACAGGGAGACACAAGGGAATCCGCGTATCTTCCGTTCTTTATCCGTTTTCTAATTTTAATTTTAGAATAAAATAATTGTCTTTTTGACTTTATTGAACCATGGCACTTGACAAATAAATATAAAACTATAACCAATGAGAGTTTACATGATGTAGACATAATGTTATTTCTATGAATGTATTATTCCTGTTATATTTTTCTGTCTATAAGGGGAAACTGAGGTGACTTTCACAGTAAAAGCAAATATCATGTTATTTGCACTCACTGCAGTTACTGCATTTCATAAACATATAGGCACCAGAATCTTCATAGTCTTCATTCAGCATGTAACACTGCAGTAGGCTGCATTACATTGATATGCCTTTTATCTTACCTCTTGCCTAAGGCCATGCTTTCCGGTGCCTGCTGTGTCACAGCTGGGCAGTAACAGCATTTCAACGTACATGTTACCACCACTGTATAGATTCCAGCTCTGTCAGCAGGGACAAAGGTGTGCCACCTACAGCAGACATCATTTGATCTGACAGAGCATGAGGAAGAGGTATAGAAACATACATTGATTTAACAAGGGTTATCAGCAGTCTCTGAATGAATTGTGGGCTTATGGTTTCCCACCAGTGCATCACATCACCCAAAGTCCTAATGAGGTACACGTCCTGTGACAGAGGGTGTCTGACGGGAAGTGTCTTTCAAAATACAAATACAGCAACATCCAGGAGGTATGTATGAGGAGGTGGGATGCCTTGAGGAGACAGCAGTTACTTACAAAGGTGTAAACCTCCAGCATCCATACTGTCATCTGTCAGCACACCTGGCCCAGCAAGTCAGGTCAGTTTTACTGATATAGTGCCAAATCACAACAGAAGAATACTCTTTATAATATTATTTACAGAGTCCCAACAATTCCCTCCATGAGCAAGCACATGACGACAGCGGCAAGGAAAAACATACTCTAAGAGGCAGAACTGGGCTCACAACACACTTACTCCTTCATAGCTAAAATGCAAATTTTCTCTAGTAGTTGTCACTATCGTGCCCATGATCCCACCATTTTGAAATGATGGTGGTAAGTAACAATTAAATGTGAACAGCAAAAGGTATGTAAAGCCTTTATGTACTATACCTGCCTTAGAGAAAGTAAATTCTAAAACTTCTTCAAATGCTCCTTGAAAAGCTTCTTTACACACAGTGAATCACCACACTGATGGGTGGGATCGGCTGTACGTGCTGTGCTTTGAAGGTCATGTTAAATTTATATGATCTGATAAATCGCTTTAATTAGATGTTTTCATTGTAGCCCGTGGCTTTTTCAAAGTTCTGTACACAAGAAGAATATTTTGGTGCAGTACGTTAATCAGCTGATAAAGCAAATTAAATGTTTTTGACTTGATGTGCTTGATTGGTTCTCTCACATATAAACAAAATCCTGACATAATAAAACTGGTAAGCATGGGGTACCACTTTACTATAAGTCCCCCTATTTAGCATGTATAATCAGTAGATAAACATTTATATTCTTAATTTATCACAGTACAGTACCTTATATTGCACCAGCAGCTGACCATCTCAACAACATTCTTTGTCTTGGAACTAAATTCCTGTATGTTATAAGGAGGGCTTGTCTTCCTTGAAGCAAATGGTACCTGCAGAGTGTAAATGTCTGATTTCAAAACAGATATGGACTGAACAGAGGGCACACGGATTCACAAGGAGAGACTGGAGGGTAGGTCCTGTCTTTGAAAGTGATTTCTTATTAAAGTTATTGTTTTGATATTGTTTTTTTATTCTATACATTTTATCAATTTGCAATATAGTGAGCCATTCTTTTTTATTATCAGTAGCTTTTATTGTTTTTCCTTTTAAACAGCACAGAACAATACATCAGACAGATCACATGGCAGTGTATCAGCTGTGAGCTGTGAGTTTGTGGTTTGTGCTTATATGACAAAAGAAAATTCAAGTTAATGGAAAATAATAACTAAGTTACAAACCATGAAGAGAAGACTGAACCTTAATTTCACCCTTTGTAACCTTGAGGGGGCTGCCAAATGCCTTATCTACATAAGAGAAAACATCTGAATTTGTTGGGACTGTTGTAGTAGAACCGAAGGTTTTCAGATAGTAGATATCTAATTTAAAGATCTGCTGCTGAGAGAGGCTGGAGCGCTGTACTACAGCTGTGAATGATTTCAATGATTCATCATATAAATGGCAGCACACTTAGTAGAATGTTTTTATATCTGCTAACAAGTGGGGATTGAATTTAAGCTTGATTGAAATTCTTTTCCAAATCCATTGTATGTTTGGACAGCACTGCTGCAATAAAATCAAGGGGAGGGAGAGAATCACAGACTGTGCTTTCAGTGCAGAACCAGAGGGTTAGGGGGCACGGGGGGCTGAAGGATTTTAAGGGTTAAAATGCAGGAATCAGTAGTCAGGCTGTGTATTTATACTAGAACAGAAGTGTGTGTGTGTGTGTGTGTGTGTGTGTGTGTGTGTGTCTGTCTGTCTGTCTGTCTGTCTGCTGGTCTATGATCCAACTGAAAAGTGGACTCCTTTTAGTTTTTATTTCTATTCTGGCCTTGGTTATGTTTGGTACTTTAAGAAGGCCACCAGTCTTTTTGACAATATTCAATATCATCCTGATGGATTCTCAGTTTCACGGTCCATTTAATGTGCTGAGTGAACTAGAAAATGAAAACTGAGCAGAATTGTTTTTGCAGGAAACCTGGTGAGTGATAGTGTTTCACAGTTCAGTTCAAAACATTACACTGAAAAATCACCAAAGCACAATCTGCTCTTTTCAGTAAATGTTTGAGTGAAAAACTCTGATATTTGATGAGGTTTTTAAGACATCATAGATAATGCAGCAACCTAGGTGTAAACACTGTATTTTCCCAAATGCTTTGCATGCATCAGGAATACAGAGAATACAGAGAGTCTGGTGAGCTCTGTCATGAAAATACAGTGAGGATAATGTGAGCTCATATGGGTTCAGCATTGCTTTTTCAGCATTGTCAGTGTGAATCACAATTAAATAGAGCTCATCTGTGTATGGGAAAACAATAAATAGAAATGTTTTTAATCACAGTGAGTTTGCAGCCACTTTGCAAAGCCATGACCATTGTATTAAAGGACAGATGTGTAGGATTTAGTGAGATTGCAGATGGCAACCAACTGAAAACCCCTAACCCCGCCCTTTCCGAGCATGTAGGAGAGGCTGCTCTGGCCTTCAGGTAATGTAAAAACACAAAAATCCCTCTCTAGAGCCAGTGTTTGGTTTGTCCGCTCTTGGCCATTGTAGAAACATGGTGGTGCAACATAGCGGACTCTGTGGAAGAGGACCTGCTCTCTGGAAATATGAAGGGGTCATTCTAAGCTGACGAAAAGATTCATATTTAGGTGATTAATGAATTCTATTTTCCATTTATGCTAATAGGTTCCCATAAATCCTACACACTGGTCCTTTAAACAACCATCACCCAAGACCTCTGTAACTGTAGTGGTTTTTCATCTCTGAATACTGTATCTTCATTTAAAGCTCGTGAGTGAACTTTTTTTTAGAAGGCTGCTTCTGAGTAAAGCAGCAAACTTGTGAAAAAAGGGTAATCATGACATGATAACAGATTATGCTACATTAGATTAGAATATAAGATTAGATTAGGTTATATTAGCTAGACTAACTTGATTAAGTTTAAGATTCTAAATTTAAATCCCATATTGTGGCAAAATGTGGATGCAGATTGTTTGAAATGTCAGTCCGTGTGTGTGTGTGTGTGTATTATTTTTATTTTGTCTGTGTATGGTCTGTATGATTTGCACATCAGAGAACCTTCGTACTGGTTTATTTTAAAGGTAAAAGAGACAAAAAAAAAATGTAACATACCAAAAACACACTGACAAAATGTCATTCTTCATAGGTCTAAAATTCTTTTACTTTCATAACTGACATTATCTTGTAATTTCAACATACACAGAGTATTTTTAATTGTGAAAAGGTATAACAGGAAGTTGTAGATTTATGCTAGTTAGCATGACAGCGGTGGTCGCCGGGGTCTACGAGGACCGTCCCTCCCAGGAAGACACCAGCCGACGCCGCCTCTTGCTCCTCCTGCCTCGTTGCTGAGGGCCGTCCCGGGGAACAGTCCACGGTTTTCTTCTCGTATTGGACATTGCCTCATCACTCATTTTTTTCGGCGAGCGGGTTAGCTGGTTTTAGCCCCTCAACATCTGGTACCCATTGCTTTTGCATCGCTAGGCTGAAACCGCTAACGTTTTTCTTCGGGTTTCTTTTTCTTTTTTTTTCTTTTTTTATGCAGTCGAGGTTCATTTAAATTCCGTTGCTCGCTTGGCTTTGTATCCACAAAGAGTAGGGGAAAACACACACACATTTAGATTCAGACAACGTGACTACATGCCATGAGCGACTAGATCCGCTAGATGCCTGAAATAAGAAGCAGCAGTGAGCAAGCCTGATAAGGACCGGTTGTCTAAACCAACGCTGATTTGGGATTTCATCCAGAAATACAACTGGCAAGGTAAGCCTTTGAAGACACAATATTACCGGGTAGGCTTTGGGGTACACACAAACACAGCTTGGTTACACAGTACGTTTGTTGATGGTGATGATGTAGAGGCAGGCATCATTCTCCTCCTCCACTGTCTGCTGCTGGTGTCGGAGGCCATCGGCTCTTTGCATCTCCTTCTGCCCGACAAGAGATCCATTGTAGTCATTGACCTGCCTGACAATGTCCGCCTTCTGTGATGTCTTTCCTTACGGGCATCAGTTGAGTAGAGCAAAGTCTGTGTACTTGGCCAAAGTGCTTAGCACTTGTCTTTTTAAAGACTTAATTTATTCCCACATTAATCTGGCATGTTTTTCATAATTTCGAGGAACTGCTTTGAAGTCAGATCTTGTTGGGGGAGCAACTGAAGTTTCTGTATATTGTGTAACTAAAGTTATAATGAAATGTTCTCCTACAAATGTAGCCAGTGTACAGACAACATGTGCCAGTACCCCTCAAAATTAAGTCTACTTTGTCGCTTTGACATTTTGATCCAAAATGACAGCGACTTAGCAAGAGCTTGACATTTAAACATCCCCTCCCCTGGTTTCTTTCCCGCTGTTTCCTCCTCTTTCTCCTTCCTCTGTTCCCCATCTTCTCTCTTTTCTTTCCCCTATCTTCTTTGAGTCACCTTCCCTCCCTCTCCTCCCTCCCTACATCTCCCTTTCACCCCCCTACACTCCACACCCATCTTCTCCTTTTCTCTATACTACACACTAGACACCCATCTGCTCTTCTTCCCACTTCTCTCCACTTCTTCCCTCCCTTTTGTCCTCTCACCCCCCTCATTCATCTCTCCGTCTCTCTCTTTTCCCCTCCATCGATTTGCCTGCTGGCGTTGCTAAGAGACAACAGCAGTGCCGTGAAGGATCGAGTAGATGGAAGGGTAGGTTTGCCTGCTCAGGGAAAGAGGTGAAGATTTTAAGGGGAGATTCTTCTCTTCTCTTCTCTTCTCTTCTCTTCTCTTCTCTTCTCTTCTCTTCTCTTCTCTTCTCTTCTCTTCTCTTCTCTTCTCTTCTCTTCTCTGTGTTTTGATTCTAAACACTAGATAAGATCAGTGGCTCCTAAACATTTTAATGTCAATACAGTTCCTAATAGATGCAGTTTAGTTTACATTAGGGGTGTAATGATACATTGATGTACATCGATACATCGATTCAATAATCAACGATCCCATAGCATCGATCCAAGATGAAACAAACAAAATACGAGTGGTGATTAGATGAGGAAAAATGTAGCCTATATCCGAAGGTGTAGTGTTAATGTGTACAAACAGGAATTTAATGTTCTTTCACTTTTCTCTTCTGAGAATGTAGCACTTTATAGTGAGCAGGACGTCTGTTTTTCGTTTTTCATTCAAATGTTAAATGTAATATTGTATATGATGAAACTTGTGATTTACACCCCTAGTTTACATCTTGCCAACTGATTTGGTAGAGAAGTCAGAAATTGTCTTTACTAGACTGTGGACAGGCACTGTTGGAACATCGTTCTTCAAAACACACACAGATGACTTTGGTATGCATGTATGCAGCGATGGGGTTTCTTGGTAACTGTAGCTCATAAATAACTTGTTGCACATGTCCCCAGAATGTTGTGCCCATGCCTGGTCCTATATGTCAAACAATACTGTTTGGTTGTGCATAGAAGTTGGACCGATACCAATATAAACCCAATACGATTATGATATGGTTTAAGTCTACTTTTCTGTATTGTTGAATATGGCTGCAAATGACATAATTAATCATAACAGATTAATCTGATGTCGATTATAACTGTTAACCTTTTTAGTATGGAAAAGTGAGTCTAAGCTGTCATCTTCAGATGTGTTGTTTTTGTCAGAAAAACAGTACAAAACCTAAAAATATGCAATTTCCAATGAGATAGAACAGAGAAAGGCAAGAAAGTGCAAATATGAAATATTTTCCTTGAAAAATTACTTAAAATCGTTAATCCATTATCACAATTATTGTCCATTTATTTTCTGTTGATTAACAACAGCCCCATTGTTAAATGTTCTTTACCCTCTAACACAATATTGATAAGACCAACCAGAGCATTGAGGATGCAGATCTCATGCACTTACTGTAGATATAGTAATCAGACACTTAGCATTAATGCTAAGCCATTTGTGCCAAGTGCAAAGGTATACCTTTAACACAATATGTCCTGAACTGCTATTAAAGCCATCGATCATTTTGACCATCAAACAATTTTATGATTTCAGTTTCTTTGTAAGAGGCTAAAACATATCAAACACATAAAAAAAGTCTTTTACTCAGATAACCTGATGAGAAACAGTGACAGTGAATTAGAATGGTCATGTGCACATTCAAAAAACCTCAGTGGCATAGGTGTTGAAATCAGCTTCAATAAAAGTTACAAAAAAACAAAACAAAAAAACACTGTGTGCACTTTGATGACTTAACAAAACCACCAGCTGCCTTCAGATTCTGATTCAAATTTAGCTAAACCCTGATTAGTGGATGGAAAAATGCAGCATCAGGTTTTTCTAAATGAAGCCATGTCCATTTTCAACTTGTGAGAGGAGCACAGAGAAAAATAATACAACAATGTATCACGTCAAATACACAAAAGTCTGCAAACTTAAGCTTAAAAAGCCACCTTACGTCACATGTCAGTACTGATATTAGCAAACCTCCTCTTTCAACTTTCCCTCTCTCTCATCCTGTGTGAACATATTTTTCAGAGAGCATAACAACACTTTATCTCCTACGAAAACCCAGGGGCTTAAATGTAAGCAGGGACATTCTCACACTAGCTTAGCAATCCAAGGTGAGAAGTGTCATAACCTTCAACCTGGCCTCCTGGTGTAATCATCTAACTGTTAAAAATAAACAGAAACGTCAGCAGACTGCCACCCAAGTAAAATCAAGGACAAGAACAACCATCAGTACCTCTACACTTCAGTATGTTACTGTGGTTTGTCACAGGTTTTAAGTCCCACAAGCTAAAAAAAAACTGCTTGTATGTTGTGGTATATGATTACATTTTTAGGACCCAGCTTTTAAAGGTGTTTTATTAAACTGTATGTTTTTGAATAAGTCCTGTGGTAATGAATGTGTGAGTTGCCACACACCATGTGTATCCAACACGTTGAGCACAATACCCAAATTCCCATTCTGGATTTTTTCTGGCTTTAAAAGAGGCTTAGATGCTGCCTCAACAAAGCGGGCCTGGCTTTGTAATCATGGCCAGTTAAACACCTAAACCCCCCTCTATTCTAATTTTATGCTTGTATTGACACTGTGTTTTGGCACAGGCTCACATAACACTGTCCTAGTTGAGGCAGTCTTCAACTTACAGATCCAGTTTATGTTACATTTTTGAGAGTATGGGAGCAGACCTGTCAATTAATCGCTATAAATCAACTCTTTCTAAATTTCAAACAGCCCCAAATCTCCCCTTCAGTCTGCCTGTAATGTGCCCGAAGCACTTTATCGACCTCTAACTTCTCTTCTCCCTGCTCGTTTTAATATTCTCATCAGTAAACCCAGAATGCAGCGTTTAATTTGTTTAGTTACACACTATTTACAGCTACCTAGTAGCTACGGGACCAGTAAAAAAGGTGTTCCCCTCTGTCCATTCAACTTAAATTCTTCCCAAGCATTAAATCTCCACAGATGAGGTATACAGAATTGTATAAATCAGCAAAATATGATATGCAAACAGATAAAAAAAAAAAAATCAATGATGTAAACAACTGATGTGCCAAGTAGACTCATTTAGAATTCTTTATGTTTAATATTTAATGTTTTAAGATTTTTCATAAACATATTGCCAACCACAAACACAGTAAGAATTTGTGCCCACAAATTGTATGTGTGAAATTCCTGTTTGAGCATAAAAATGCAGAAAAAAGAAACCACAAGTAAAATAAATGAGAAATACTGGATACATTTGTCCTCCAGACTCTACTATTCCAAAAGGTGCAGTATATGATCATTACATTTTTGCATTTGCCATTTCTACCTTTTTCATTCGTCTTATGATCTGACTTACAGACCACCTGTTTAATATATGAAATAAAATGTCTATGAAACCACATTATTTATAATCTGTCCATATCACATTTTGAGCAGTATCACAACCTGTGATACTGCTCAAAATGTCCCAGCCATGGTTACAGGGCACCAACACATCTAATGTATCAGTGGTAATAAATTTATTTAAAGGGCCTGCACATAAATCTGTCTCACCATAAAACACAAAAAAGCAGCAATAACCTTGGACGCCAGAGAAAGTGACATTTAATGAAACATGTATGAGACAAAAACCACTTCACAAGCTTCGGACATGTTGCATGTCCTTTCTGACTAAGCTTGAGACACTTAACCACAAAAGAGTTCTGTTCAGACCTTGCAATTTAGCGTCACACCATATGATTATCAGACAAAATCTATTTTATCTGAGCAAACCCTGGTGCAGAATTATGCAAGCACTTCAGTCTACTCCGTAATAAATAAAAAAGGATTTGAGTTAAAACAAGTGGTGGTCAAATAATATTTGAGGAGTAACTATATAAACGTTCTTAATGTAGCCAGACTAGCAGGTACTTTTTTAATTTAACAAATTGATCACTGCCTATATGTGTACAATCTAATCAAAAACATTAATATATACTTGTTTAGCAGTTTAAATCAAGCCTGCAAATCTGTATGTACCGCAGGAACATTAGATGTCAGTGGACAAACAAAGCACGAGGCCAAGAGGTTGCTAATAGGATTCTTACCTTTAAACCATGCGTACACACACACACACACACACTCCCCTCATTATACTCCTCCTACATCCTGAGAATACTGAGAACAGATTTGAAATGTAAATCCCTTCCGTCGAATGCCACGAGTCGTCTCAGGGTCTGTGACCAGCCAACCACAGCAATGCCCACAGAGTTAGGACACAACAAACAAACTGTTAATGTGTTGACTATGAAAATAAACTGCTGCTGATCGCAAATTCACACATCTATGGTACAGCGTCTTTCAAAATAAAGATTTTTTTTTTGCAGTGAAAAACCAGTCACATGCCCATACTGCAAGAGATGTGTCATTAACATTCTCTGCAAATACTTTGGTTGCAATGAAGTTTGATTCGGTAGTGAAACACTGTGGCTGGTCATCCAAGTGTTAAGGTCTCGCTCAGCACAACAATCTACAATCATGGTTAGAAGTTTAAAATCAGAAACAGGTTTTTAAATTTTCAAACTTCATGAAAGCTTTCTCAGGTCAAAGTGTGTCTGGCTGTGACAGCAAATTTAGTGCTTAATGAGCTGAAGAAATTGCATGATGTGCATCCAGTTTAAACACTGCCTTGAGGTAAAAGGCCCTCAGTGAAGTTACATTTATGGGTCTTCATGAAAGACTTGTGATACCAAAAGGCACCAGGCCCTCCAGCAAACCCCTCCAGCCTGGCAAACCACATGCAGTAGAACAGAAAGAATGGATGTGATGCTGGTGAATGGTGAAAGAAAAAAATAGCTGCCACATTAGCTCACATACATGCATAAGGACACACTCACATAATCCTATCATTTTAAACTACTTACAGTAACTGTATTTTTTCCTCTCTCACACACACACTCAATCCTGTCATTGTAAACTACTTAACTTTCTCGCACACATTTATCGCCTGTTTTCACACAGGTATTTGAATCAATGCTAGAAGACCACGTAGTGTAAAACCAAAGAAAACCTTGTACTTTGCAGTGTACTGTACCATTGTTTGTATAAATTACTGGGAATCAATTCAGTCTGACTTCTGTTTGTGTTAATCTTCATTTGTTTGCCACATCATTGATAGTTATCTGGTATTGCTGTTTATCTCTAATTATTTCTCCAATAGAAATCATAGGTACTCAAACCATCAGATGCTAACAAAACCACTGTCAGTACATTTATTTCCACTCTGTCTAGCTACTAATCAGTGGCTTCTGTAAAAGCACACACAATCATCGATGGATGCCAGGGAAATTTTGTATCAGTTTGTACTCATGGAGCAGAAAGCAGAAAATTTAATAATTACTGTTATTGTGTTAATTCAAACAAACCCATTGTTTCATACAAATACAGTTTTCAGTGCTTCAGTGCTCTTGAGCTGAATAAAGCTCAAGCTAATGCCTTCCAGCAGAGTTAGATGAGAAAATTGATACCACTCACATCCATTCAATTTGAAACTGGAGCCAGGAGACAGTTAGTTTAGCGTAGCATAAAGGCTTGAAAGAGGGGTAAACAGCGACCCTGCTCTTTTTGAAGATAGAAAAGATCTGCCTACCAGCGCCTCCAAAGCTCACTAGTTTTCATTTCATATCCCATTTGTTTAAACCGGATTTTGCTAGATGTTTCCCCTTGCTTTCAGTCATTAAACTAAGCTAAGCTAACCATTTGATGTAGCCTTATGTTTAATGGACAGATATGAGAGTGGTATTGATTTTCTCATCTCAGTCTCAGCAAGGAAGCATTTCCCAATATGGCAAACTTCCTCTAATCCAAAAAAAGTAATGATCATTCATTTTAGAGCATTTTTATGCTGCATGTTACAACATGTACTGTGCTTGACTCCACATAGACCTGATTCAACTAGAGAAAGTAGGCAAAAGTAAACAAACCACCATAACCACAACTGACATGTCATCTTGTGCTTCAAGTTAACATTGACTTTTTAAATATTTTAACAAGACCACAATCTCTCCTTAACCATAACCTTGAACAAGTGGTATAGTTGCCTCACATTAACCAACCATTCCTAAACTATGTAAGCTGTAAACTGTACTTAGCCAAAACGATGAGTGCTTTGTGTTTCCCACACTTGTTAAAATATCAATCAAGCTTTAGTTGACAGGAATTGGTATTGTGGGGAATTGTAGTTTGTTCTTATCTTCTGTTTCTTTTTCTGTGCTTTTTAAAAACAGATCAGAACCAAGTTAAATAATGGTTATGCTCTTATGTATGATGTGAAGGTGTCAAGGAAGTTAGTTATTGGCAGTCCACCAAAACCAAACAACACTGAAACACTCAGCAAAACTCAATGAGCATTCCAGCATTTCCGCCTGATGAAATCAATACCCAAATCCAAATATTAGATCAAATTTCCCAGCAGTCATAGTCTGCTCTGCAGAGAAAACTGAGCCGGATAACATAATTATAGATCACCATCCTGCTCATGCGCCCAGTTCTGAAGGTGGAGCTGTTGATGTTCATCTTATCATTAAAAATCTGCAGTGGCAGGACTCAGAAGCCCTTACCAATCTTGTCTAATTAACTTATCAGGAAAAGCCTCAACTAGGTTAATCTGATACCTAGGGACAGAGTTTTAATAGATCCACACAAATCTAACTAGGTTAGCCTCTTTGCTCTTCTCTTCTCTTCTCTTCTCTTCTCTTTTCTGTACCTTTCTTCTCTCTCTCTTTTGTTTTGTTTTGATGACACCAGTCAGTTTTGGTCCAGAAGGACTTCAAACTGGGTGAACAACCTATTGATACACCCCCAAAAGGGTTACTTTCTCTCTCGTCTGCCTCTCTCCACATGCATTACTCACAATGGGAGGTAACTCAATTGCACAATTGCACACTCACAAGCAACATTCACAGAATAAATAAGCAGACACACAGTGTCGAGGTGTCAAACTGATGTTCTTTTTACTGAAAGGAGAGCTTTGGTGACAGACATACTGAGTGTAAGACAGATGGGCTTGGTAACAGATGCAATTGCTTCCCATCCAGAGAACAGTGTGTTCACGGATGGGAATAGATGCACAAAACATTGAATTTGTGGAGGAATAAACAGGTGTGGCCTGCCAGGTGTATTGTGGCCTGTGTGAGCAGAAACATCTGGACAGATGGATCCAAAAAGTACACAATGTGAGACTGTCTCAACATCTGCTTTGTCCACATGCAGGTGTCATTTGTATTTTATGCAAATATGTACACCATTCAATCATTATGACATTAATGTCATAATGTGACATTATGTTAAGTTTGTGCCATGTATTTGTAGTTGAATCAGACAAAATCTATACTAGAATCATACGTATGTTATCTTTGTCAGATTGTTACTGATCCTTATCAGCCAAAAACACATCAGGTAACTACAGAGGCAAAATAATGTTTTTTATATGTGATTATAATGTAGATATAGCACTTCAGATGTATCTTATTTTCTGTCGAGGTGAAGAGTTTTAAGCATCATTAAAATTATATGTGCACCATTTTCTGTGAATCCCATAAATTGTATCAAAAATGCGACCTAAAATAATGAAAATCTTAAATATTATAACTTTCATGTATTTCAACATTTAAAGGGACTTGTAGCAAGACCATATATGCAGTCTTTTATCTGTAGCGATGGCATGGGTCTCAGATAATGAAGAACTTGGTTGACTTGTCACAGCCACAAATTCATGATGGCATTTGTATGCTGATGTGTCATGTATTTTTTGTCTCTCTCTGATCATACCTCTGTAGAGTTTGAGCGGCTGGTGTGGCATCATAGAAAGAGGAAAATTCCTCTTGTCAGCATGATTAGGAGGACTGTCTGCAGGTAGCTGTTTAAATCACTTGTGGTGACAATCCCAGGTTCCCCCAAGTAACCTCTAAGCAAGAGCAACTACCCATTGTGTACCAATTGTGCACCTGCTACAAAGAATCTTTTTTTATGTAATACAGTGCAATATCAGACAGGCACCTGCAATATGTCACCGTGGTTGTGTAAGAAGGCAATTCTGGCATTAGTTTGAGAGGTGATGTGTGACAGGGACCACTCTGTCTGTCCAGTGTGAGAGGTAGCGCCAGCAGTAAAATATGACTTACTTGGAAGTGGTACATCTTTGTGAAAATGTAACTTAACACATCTTGAGTAGTTCTTTGCATATCTTGCTAAGTAGTGTTTGTGTGAGTGTGTGTGTGTGTTATATCACATAATACACAATAGTAGCATTTACATGTATTTTAGTACCGTCTCCAATTTGAAGTCAGCCCATGTGTGTCTGTATGTCGCATCTGTTATAGCCTCCTGTTTGACAGAACCATCCATCACATCAGTATACTGCTCATCTGAGGGCTTTGTTCTCTCAGTATTATCTGTCTTTAAATGGCCTGCCCTCACCTGGGAACACATGTATAGACCACCATCATTCACTTCACTGATGATCAGCTCTGAAAGCACCCCATTCTGGAGCTCTAGATAGTGAGCAGTTGACATAGCCATTGCTATTTTGGTAACAGCTCTGAAGTTGCAATCATTACTGGTACCTTGAAACTGACTGATCTGAGTCTTATGACCAGATGACTATATTCTCCTCAGAAATGCACACGTCACTGATTTTCATGGCTTCCTCTATTTCCCAGTTAATCCAGCTCATGAAGAATAAGCTGCCGGCTCTGTTCCTAAAGTTTAAAAAAGTGAGTTTCTTTTCTTTCTGTCTGTCTCTCTGTTGTATGGCAACACAGACAGGAGCAGCTCCCAAGGCTGCTGTCTGTCAAGTGTTCACTTCATCTCATCTGTCTCCCAGAAAACTTCTCATCCCTTTGTCTCTTCACACTAACTCATCTCTCTTTGGAGCATGAAAGAGCACCCAAGGGAGAGCGGGGGGAAGAGCAAAAGATCCCTCCTGCTCTCTTTTCAAGAAATGTGTAGGGTCGAAGCCTAGTTCATCAACTTCCTCCTAAAATCAGAGAGACTCCACTCGCTCTGAACTGCCACCTGACTTAAATTTCAGATGTTCGCATTAGTTTAATTTGGTTGAATATGTGTGACATGAAAGCTGTGAGATTTCAGCCATGTCCTGTGTAAATGGAAACAGGTTGGGTTTTACAGTTACAACCCTTCACATAACTGGATGTGTCCCGCGTAACCAATGATAACCACTCTCTTAACACTCTAGTGTCCAGTATAACTGAAAAATTTTATATATTTGAATTTAACACAAGAAATATCCAAAGTGACTCGGTTATTTCAGCTCAGAAAAGGTGTTAAATTAAAGCAGCACTTCATTATACAGTAGTAACTAATGCTGATAGCAAAGTATCAGATTTTATTGTATCAATTGGGAATATACGGCTTTCATATGTTAAACCCCTATAATGTACTAACTGGGCATTACTTTCTGTGCTCCTAATTGTTAATCCAAACACAATTGTCAATAGAAATCTTATGCCCTTTGGGACATAATGGTCATTTTCTTTGACTTTTGGTATATTACTGCACTTGCCACAGCTAAAGTTACTTTAGCTCCATTCACTGGCCTTTGAAAACTCCTCTATTGTTCAGTCTCTCTGTCCACACCACAAAATATCAACTATTCTCCCTCAACTTCCGTTGAAGTACATTATCTCACTAGCTGACAGTGCTTCTGGCTCACAGAGCTTATACTTGCTAATTACAGCTGTTAATCTAAAGCTGTTTTCTCTTCCTCTATCAGTTTACTTTAGATTGAACTGATACAGCAGTTTTCTGTTAACAGGTGCAGCTTCTCTGTTGTGGCTGATAGAAAAGCTGATTGATGACAGATGGCTCATAAAATAAAAGAATGTCAGATATGCACTATTTCATTGTTGTTTGATCAAGATTTGCTATGTTGTCTCTGTTGTAGACACATTTTTGCACATTTAGAACAGATGTGTTGCTGACTCAATTGTATTGTACAGGTGGTCTGTAAGTCAGAATTACTGTGGACTCCTAATATAGTGCTGAACAAAATGTTTTGTGACCACCTACATGGAAGCATGTTACACTGAGAACTGAGCAATGTATTTCCATTGTCTACACCAAAAGCAGTTGAGTATACCTAGCTGCCCATACACAGAAATATTAAAGGGCCCCCTATCTGATACCCTTGATGATGTCATCAGCATCAGCTAAAGGCAGGGGCACACATTAGGGCTGTTGAGTCAATTCTGAATATGAATGTTACAAAGTTGGACCAGGTCTCTTCTTGGCAGAGAAAATCCTATTGTGTGTGAAAATTTTCAGATCAAGTCAAGGCCAGGCAAGGTCAAGTGTGTGTATTCTTTGTGTGTATGGTCCTTCCTGACAGTCAAAGACCTGATCTGTGTTTTATTTGTGATTTGGCCAGTCTTTGCAGGTTTCAGCTAGTCTTCAGTTTTGTCCCCATCTTAAGACTAGGTTTGGAGACTACAAAATTATAACAATACCCCTGTGTTACAGACTGGAGGCATGAAATTTGAAAGACAAATATATACCAGACAAAAATACACTGTATGAACCAGCTTTTTTGGAGCTTGACTCATATGAGGAATTAAAAATATGGATATCTTGCATCCAAGAATAACATTGTGTGGGGTAAGCACAGGTTTTAAATTTCAGGGGCCACCAGATGATCTGCTATATTCTAGCCTTGTTTTAACTGACTTGGAGAGTAATGACATCGTTATAAAATATATCAGTTACTGTAGAAATGACACTTACACTGACATTAAATGAATGGTATTTGTTGTTGGTATATGTGTGTTATTATGTCTTAGAGGATCTGTGTACATGACAGATAAGGGATGGGCACACTTGTAATGATAACCTTGTGTACACAGTGTAGACTTGGATGACTTATGTTATCACCATTAGGGTGTCACATAGTACCCAGACAGCCCAGGGATCCATGGAGGAAGAGTTACCCACGGAGTTTGCATCAAGGGCTGAATTCATAAGCAGTGTCATTCCTGTCTGCCTGTGTTTGGATGGATAGTCTCTGCAGCAGTAGCAGCTGGCACTGGGCCTCAGAACGAAGGACTCTCCTCCTGGTCTTCCCTTTTGTATTCCTCTCGTCTCTCTCTCTCTTTAGGACTGAAGACTAATGGAAAGAAAAGGAAGGGAGGGGAGCGGAGGAAAAGCCCAGAGACACTAGCAGGGTTAGCAGGGAAGACGAGAGGAAAGAGACAAGTGGTTGGTTCATGCTCACTGTGTGGCTAAAAATGAAGGAGCACTGGATGGATGCAGACATGCCATCTGTCCACTATTGCAGTCGTGTTTCTTGCACCTCCCACGATGATTGGGTACCTGAAATGTTGAGTGCATAGGTTGCTTTAAAAACAACCCTGTTTGCCTGCTTAGATTACATGTTCATTGGCCATTGAATTAGCTATACCTTTGCAGTCGTATAGTAGTTCAGTCCAACAAGTTTAGAATGTTATTCACATTGTCTTTAATTTTGAAGTCACTTTGAGGATATGGCAACGCCGCAGTATTGCCAGCATAAAATTTCATTTTGACCTCCTGGCTATACATGAAGGTGGCGCAGAAAGATACTGAAAGCGTCTCTGAATGTATATTCACACACCTCTGACGGTGTCAAAAGAGCAGTTGTTTTGGATTGTGTTTGATTGTACTGCTGCTTTTGATTAAGCGTACTGGTATGCGCAACTATGTTTTCACTTTTCAACAGTGATTCTAGCTGCTTTTACGCTGCCAGCTGAGAATTGCTAGACATCACCGGGCTGTGCAATTTCCCATCTTCGAGTCAGTTTGACATGACATTGAATGGACTTGCTCTGCCTTCCCTAACAAGTCTGTAATGTTCGAGGCCACGTGTAAATAGAGCAGGTAATTGTCTGGAGTTACAACGAAGTGGTGTGTTGGCTGCCGTTCTCTCCTATGGCACGATCTCACCATTGCTTTTACAGGCTGCTAAAACAGATATTGTCTATGGACATCAATATTGTGTTTGATATTGATCTGTCCTCAGTCAGTCTGGTGCCTGGGTCCCATCAGGTGGGCGGGATGTGATCTGTGGCGGGAGGATGCAGCTCAAGAAAAAAACTGGTGAAAGTGGGTGTGGGACAGGGTGTCAAGCTTCAAGTGCAGTGGCAGTCAAACAGCCTCTTGGCCTCCTCAATTGTTAATTTTATTCATGTATGCGACAGGAGTTGTTCGCTTTTCATATACGGTAGCATATCCTTTAAGTATGACACAAAATTGAAACATGATCTTCCTGGACTGAACTACTCGACGCAATTTGTAGTTAACATCAGCAAACAGGTTTATAACCGTTTAATCTGTGGATGCGATCGCCTTTGAACTGTCGCGCCTGCCTCTGTACCCGCCGCCTGGGCTGCCGCCACCTCCTTCTTTTCTTGTGGTCTTCGTTCTGGGGAAGATAAAGGGAAGGCGGGAGGTCCTTCGTTCAGACCCCGTGCCATTCTTCTGCAGAACCTCTTCAAACACGGGCAGACAGAATGATTTAACTGTTCCCATCACTGGATCCTGGGCTATTCTGGGCTGTACCCTAATGGTGTGCTAAATTACATCAGTCTACACTACCTTTACAGGTTATCATTACAAGTGCCCATCCATATCTGTCATGTGCACGGTCTCTAAGACAATAACACACATATACCAACAACAAATTTTGTTCTTCAATGTGTTAAGTGTCATTCTACAACTTCGTGTTTATAACGATGTGTTCTCTCCGTCAGTTAAAACAAGGCTGAAATACCATGAATCATCTGAGTGGCCCTAATTTAACCTTACCCACAATCTTACAGATGCAGATATCCATATTTCATTCACTCATATGGTCAGCTCTAGCTGAACCCTTATTTTGTCTGGTATATATTTATCACCCATTCACACCTCAATTCTGCCTTTAAGGGGTATTATTTTGCTGATCTAAAACTCAATTCTTTAAGATAGAATGGCAAAACAACAGGCTGGGCAGCCGTCACCGATAAAGCAGATGAATGACTGTCAGGAAGGACCATACACACAAAGAATGCACTGACTGGCCAACATTCAATTTCACAGCGGATTTTCTCTGCCGAAGAGCCTGGTCCAACACTGTTCTTCAATTCGACTCAGCAGCTAATAACAACCCTGCACTTTAACATTCGTGATGACATCATCAAAGGGCATAGTTAGGGCCTTATCTTTGTGCCTCAACTGCTTTTAATTGTGACAGGCCATTGCCTTAAGTATAACATGCTTCATACAGATGGTCTCAGCTTGTTTGACCAGCACTATATTAATTCACAATAATTGACACAGACCACATAACAATACAATTGGTCATAGCATCCTAAATGTTTTGAAAATCTTGTAAGTAGCCGCAAATCATTCGAACATATTGTGACACCTTTTGTTTAGCAATAAATCAGCTTTCTATCAGCCACAACAAAGCTGCACCTGTTATTTGAAACTGCTGTGGACAAATCTAAAAATATTGATAGAGGAAGAAAACAGCTTTAGATTAACAGCTGTAATTAGCAGAAATAGCTCTGTGAGCTGACTTTTCAGCTAGTAGGATAATGTACTTCAACGGAAGTTGAGAATAGTTGATATTTTGTGGTGTGGACAGAGAGACTGAATTAATGAAAGATTTTCAAAGGCCAGTAGATGGGCTAAAGTAACTGGCTGTGGCAGGGTGATAATATACCAAAGTCAAAGAAAATGACCATTATGTCCCAAGGGCATAAGATTTCTATTGACAATTGTGTTTGGATTAACAATTAAGACACAGAAAGTAATGCAATTGGTACATTATAAGGTTTAACATATGAAAGCCGTATATTCCCAATTGATACAATAAAATCTGATACTTTGCTATCAGCATTAGTTACTACTGTTGTCAGAAATGTGTTCAGTTATACTTTAATTTTTGAAGTCATACTTTAAAGGATATGTTGTACTGCAATGCATTATAATATGAGGTGTTTCTAATTTTGTGACCTCCCTGTTTCCATACATGAAGGTGGCAGAATACTGGAAAGGCGTCTCTGAATGTATATTCACACCTCTGACAGTGTCAAAAGAGCAGTTGTTTTGGATTGTGTTTGATTGTACTGCTGTACCTGATTAAGCGACCACTGAGTGTCTTTTAACTATGTTTTCACTTTTTACATTTCAACAGTGAAGATTGTCCTAAGCTGCTTTCACACATGCACTGCCAACCCGAAATTTTCTAGACATCACCCCTTGGAGCTGTCTGTGTGAACACAAATGTCCCAGTCAGTTTGACATGACATTGAATGGACTTTATCCTGCTGCTTCCTAGCATAAAGTCTGTAATGTTCGCGGGAGCCCACGTGTAAATAGAGCAGGTAATTGTCTGGAGAATTCACAGCAGGGGAGTGGGTGTGTTGACGCCGTTCTCTCCTGTAGCGCTGATCTCCTGCATTCTGTACCTGCAGGCACCACCCCTCGCCTAAACCAAACAGAATATTTACAGTAGGTGAGAATGCATCTCACATGGACATTCCCCAACTGTGTCTGACTGTGTGCCGCATGTGTGAAAGGGCGACAGCGGAGAATGCCTGAACCCAATACTCTGGACATTGTCTTGATTTCATATGTGAAGAGGACGCTAGACCTGTGATTGGACAGTTGCTTTTTGGGGGGAGGAGAGTTGTGACTGGTGATTACAGCCTCTTCTGCAACTTCAAGGTTCAGACAATACACTACTGTTACACCTCACAAGAATGAACAATGATGTGTTTTCCTTCTAAACAGAAATTTCTGTTGGGCATCAGGGATGTTTAGCACTAAATGTCCCAGTTGCTTAACAGTCACATAATATCGCCTCAGGGATTTCACACTCACTGTGAAATATAGATTCTGCCAATGTAGCAGAACCAGTCCTTGACAGTATGAAAGCTGGAGAACAGGTCCGTTTGAAAGCAATAGAAATGATCAGTCTTGTAGTAAGGTGCATATACTGTAGGTCACACAGCACTCACCTAAATGCGAATGACAGAGAGAAATACAGCATGGAGTGGGCAGGGAATGTGAGAGAATCTGTGTGTGACTGCAGGGATGCGAGCGGCTCAAAGAAAAAAACTGAGGTAAGAAAAGAAGTGGAGGTATTGAGATGTAGGGAGTAATCAAAGCTTAAATGTAAGGCAGTATGGCAGAAATGATGAATGTGTGTGTGAGTGAGAGAGAGAAAGTGTTGGCATGTCACACGTGTGAGAGAGTGATAGCAGGGTGTGAATGTGTAAGCAGTGCAGTTCGCAAATAATTGATATCTAAAGAAACTTGTGACAGACGTGAAAGAGAGGTGCCAGCATGAATCCATTCTAAAACTGAAGAGAAGAAAGGGATTGTTACTGTTAATTTGTGTATACAAAAATAATGCATTTTAAAGTTGGGATGCCTGGCTGAGTGGGATTTCAATACAATTCATGTGAAATTCCTATTTTTTTTTTTTTTTTTTTTACAGATCTTTATATAAAACCCTTGCACATGGGGTATCTGTAAAATGAAAGACAATAAAAATAGATTATGAGAAGACAGAAAGAGGACAAAATAGGCAAAGTAGGGAACGATGATAAAGGGTGGATGAAGAAAAAGACGAGGGATAAAAAATTGTGCAGGGAGATGAAAGCGGGAGACGGGGGTGATTGTTTCCAGCGATAGGCCACTTCACCGGTGCCTTTATTCAGCTTTCAGGGGAAGAAATACTGTAAGTGCTCTTTAAGTGCGCCCATTTTTTTCAGCGATTGGACAAATGTGATGCTATCCAATTCAGATACTGGCTGTAACGACTCATAAATCCAAAAAAAAAAGAAAGTTGAGTGAACAACTGAGGTGCGAAAGCCATGTCCTTTTACTTTAGAGTAATGACTCAATGGTCAAGTGTATACTGAATCTGTCCAATCAGATTTAAGACTGCAAAGAAGCATTGAGAGGGAGGAGGGAAGGATAAAAATTAATCAAAGGACAAATACAGGATGATGATTGATTAAATTGTATGACTGTTATCCCATGGAAAGGAATTAACAAATAATAGGATTTCCATTCATTTGGCTGTGGCTGAATTCTGTCTCTGTCTGACTGTCACATTTCTGTGTTTCCCCTCTTTGTTTCATTAACAGCTCTGCCTTTCCCATTATTCAGAGGTTGGAGTAGTTTTACAAGGAGAGCACACAGACACACAGTGGATTAGTCAGTTAGCCGGTGAACTCTGCTTAATACCAAAAGTTGAAGGCTGCAGATCAGATGCTGTCAGAGAATGGACAACAACCTTTTTAACCGTTTTATGCACAGCATGCTGCAACAAATGGAGTTGTTTCTCTGTCGTTGTGCTTTGTATTTTTTTAAGTATGCTTGACTGTAGATTCAAGGCATCACTGCTTGGTTTTTAATTTCTACAAATGGACACCTCACATTTTAGCAACAATGCTTGGTATAGTCAGTTAAATAAAATTTGATACGTCTAATTTGATAATTAGATATGATGCGTTCACATTAGCAGATAAAGGTGTTAATCTAGCTTTCGAGTCATTTCTAGTTTTGACTAGGAAGACAGGAATAGTCATGCAGTCCTTTTTCGGTTTAAAGGTACCTTGTGGGGTTTTTGACCAACAGTAGCATTTAATGTTTTTTCAAGATAGTCCCCATTTTGATTGCACTGTGCACAAGAGCAGGAGTGCTTGGGTTGCATGACACATTCCTGCCACTAGTTTCAGACTGTGCTGCGTTTTGGCAATTGGTAGCAGTAAAGCTTAAAGAACAACAACAACAGTGCAGGATTTGAAATATCCCACCACTGTGGTACATGTGAGGGACATCATGATGTCATAGTGGGGCCTGTGACTCTTGTGAACATGATAACACAAGAATGATACATAGTAGAGATTCATACTGACACAAGAGGTGCTTCACTTAGAGTAGCTAGTCTGATAAGATTTGGTAGCACCTTTCATACATTTGCATTTTAATGAGGGAACACTGATTTTCCAGAAATTGCCGTATTTCCTTAACACATACTGGTGTAAAAAACTTTGGTAATTTATAAGATATTTGGCTTAATTAAGAGTAAACTGATCTGTAATCAGTAATCTGATCAGATTTGGTCTGCCTTTCTGCATATATTAGCATATTAATGAGGTAAAACTACTAGTGCTGTGAGTGTACATGTTGTTTTGTCATGAAGGTCACGGTGGGACATAAGCCAGTCCGAGTTCCTCTTGTTTAAATTAACATTATCCTCCCTTCATGCTGAAATGCGATGGTTTGTCTATTGCTTAGTGTATTATGCTTTGTAAGGATTTAGGTTCACTGTTTTCTTTAAGTAATTTCACTGTTTCCTATGCCTTTTCTCCTCTTTGTTTGACGTGAGCGCTGTTTCAAAGCAAAAGTTTGACAACTGTTGAAACAACAGTCCTCCATAGTCCTGCTCTGACACAAACATCTAGTAACCATTTTCAAAAAGAAGGCAAAAAGGCTTTTTGCCAGCTAATCAGCAGAAGATGAAGAAGAAGAAGCATGCCCACTGGGTTCAGGGGAAATTGCCATACAAACGAGGGGGTTATGGAATATAAAGACACGGTTAAGCCTGTTTACGCCTGCTCCCAGTGCCACTACCCTTGAGTTATACAGCAGAGCAATGCATCATGTGTCAAGTAAGGAACATGGAACCGCAAGTTCTTACATGGAATTTCTCACTGGTTCACACTTAACTTCAACTGCATCTACTGCATATGACTGATGGGTTATACTCTTTGTACTGTAAGTGTTTATTTGCCACCAATTTGCTGCTTTGTGTGATCACACAGACTTTGTAATGGGTTGACAAATCACTGACGGCAGGGTACTTGCTGTGAGTTGTTGGAACTACTTTCAGTAGTGTGAAATTTTTCTAAAAGTACACAATAGCCAATTATAGAGCAAAATTATTGATTAACACACAGATGCATGAATTTACACCATGTACTGTATATTAAAACATTCTGCCAGTGTTGGGAAGTTGGCCAATGCTACATCTCATCACAGTTTTGCATAAAGTCGGAAGCTTGTATGTATTGCAGCTTTAATCCACCTTCAAAATGGGCTATTAAACCCATGTTTTCAAGCACTTAGCATACCACCTGCGAAATAAGCTGGTAATACACTTATATACAAACAGAAAGAGAGAGATGATGAAAGCAAGGTGTGTGGACCTTTTAAACATTACATACTCTGTTTTCTTTCCTGTGTAGAGATGCTCCAGTAGTCATGTTAGTCATTCACTATTATTTTAATAATGGTGTAATTCAACTGTATAATATGTCCTGAGTTGCAAAAACAAGGAGAAGGCCAATAGTGGCTTGTTTGGTTCTCATTAGGTTAATTTATGGTTTGCTGTTTTGTTACCTTTGATGAGTCATGATGCAACCATTTATAACACCCCAACAACAAACATTTTTAAAGCAGTACCTCACTCTGTAAAGCATCAGTATCATTATGTTATTGTTCTTTAATCAGTAGTCTATTTAAACCTATTCAACTGAATAAAAGTTGTAAAAGACATGAAGCCACTGTGGGACATACACAGATCACCAGAGCTGGCTTAGTGCATGTGTCTGTTCACAAAGAGGACTGGTTCATATCATGTTGGAGATGGTCAGGTTCATCATAGTTGTGGCGTGACAGGGTCCTGGGGTGCAGTATGATGTGGTGGTATGTTGTTTTGTATGCACTGTAAAATTAGAGAGGCCTGAAGCAAAACATTCATGTTTTTCGAATGAACATGTGCGTCTTGAAATGTGTTATCCTGTGATATTAACTCATTTTACAGTGTTACCACTGTTCTTGCATCAAGGTGTAAATTATGATTGCTAAATGAAACGTAGCCTCAGACAAAACATCTCTCTGTCAGTGTGAGGCATTATTGTGGTCTAAATTAAAGCTTAGTGAGTAAATGGCCTATGTTTTTCAGTATTTTCAGTGTAGGTGGGTGTGTGTGTCTGTGAACTGGCTTCAGGCAGGCAGCCACCAGCTAATTTCTGCATAACATATTTCCTTGCTGAAACAATGGTGCAGATGCATAAAAGAACATTAGGTTGATAGTTTAGTCATGGTCCCACATTTGACCTGTGCAAAGAGGTGCCTTAAGCAACAGTAACTACTTTTTGCCACTGGGGAGCAGCCTAAGAAACTGTAACACTGTCATATTATCACATTGGTATTAATATTAGCAGTCATTTTAAGTTGTTTTTCACACATACAACACATGAATATATAGTGTAAGTTTAATATTTACTCTCATTTTAGCTCTGTTTTGGTCTCCATCAAGACTAACTGCTTTGGCTGCTAAATTCTCCACTATGTTCACTAGCTAGTCTAGCTTTGTCTGCTGTTTGATGCTGGGCATGGGTGTACAGCAGGTATATCAGAGCTTTTTCACTGAAAAGAGTGCCTGTTGCCACTGGAAACGTGTTTAATAAGAGTAGGGAGACTGAAACGAAATGTAAAGTTGTGGGCTGTAAATCCAAAACAATGAGCTGAAAAACGCTAAAACACACTGCAGAGCTGAGAGTGTGTGTTCATTACAATACACAAAGTCAGTTGACCCATTGTATAATAATATTGATCAGTGCAGATTTAAAGAACGCAGTAATGAACACAGAGCTCTGGTTTTGCGGTATATCTTTTTAAATGAACAAAGCCAGGAATTAGTCTTTATTGGCTGCAACTTGCACATCACCCTTAACACTCAGCATACACACACTCACACTACCTATATAGTCACTATAGTCTATATAGTCAGTGGGGAAGCAGTGGTTTAAGTTGACTAATGTGGTGACAGACCAGTAGTGTGAAAATATTCATTTAAAAAGTCAACATTATATTTTGACAGTAATGACAGTGGCCTATTAACATTACCCCGATCACATTATATGAATATGACCATTTGGGCAACACGTTGTTAGTATAAAGTGTACTGATCTAGATGCTGTGTACTGATCTAGATGCTTTCTTTGAGATGCTTAGGTAAGTCCGCTGTGTTTCCTCCTTATGTTTGAAATGCTTTGTGACCCTGTCTGCGTGGTGGACCCGCCATTCCTCATGTTATTGTTATGGTGTATGCCTTCCTCCTTCTTCTTACCTTTTCATTTCACATCAGACTAGAACACTTGTAGAGTTATTATGCTGCTCTCATCAGTCCTGGAAGAAGCACATCTAAAGTACCCACAGCATTTGTAGTACCTTTGGTGCCCTCAGTACTGTAGAAAAACTAATACTGTCATGTTCTCAGAATTTTGGCACTGAAGAATGGGTTCCCACAACATCCCTACTTGTGAGTTGATTTGCCAGACCTAGTGCTGAGTGAACAAGACAAAATCCACCTTGTTCTTATTAGCAACACTTTGAGAATGTACTTTTTAGCAGTCTATCATGTTCTTATATTGATATTCAACTTGTTAATGATTTATTTCATTATTTTGCTCAGTCTGGCTATAATCCCTATCCTCCATAGATCTTAGTGTGAGGGGATGATAACATCTCCCCGGCATTAATGTCACAGATTCCTATGTATAATTAAATAATGGCAGAGGAAGGCTGAGTCTTGTAGCAGTAAAGACGCACAGACCAGATCATGGTTTGATTCAAGAATCTGTTGCCATTTGAAAAAACATATTTGTGACCTCTCTGGCACCTCCTAGCAGCACAGTAGGGGGGTGAATGTTCATCACTTCATATAGTCTCTTCAACAGTTAGATCACACATTTATTCTCACTTGCTCGTCTCCTCTGTCTGTTTCACTCTGGCAAAATTACAGCTGAAGCGTGCTTACAGTATATGGCACACAAACACCCTCACACAATATTCATGTACTCATGCACACAAACAGTCAAGTATTACTCATTTGAATTCCTCTAGCAGAAAGATGTCTGATGTGTTTAATTGGCCACTCGGGAGCTATTGGATGGATCTTTCTTTTCCTCTCTCTCTCTCTCTCTCTCTCTTTCTTTTTCTCTCCCTCCATCTTTTTTCTGTCTATCCGTCTGTTTGTTTCATACTTTTCTTCTCTCTGCCTCTGACACTTGCTTGCCTGTGGGCGTGACATGCCCTTTTTTGTGATGCTATGGATGGTTCCAGAAACCATATGGATAATAATAAGCAAATAATACCTCTCAGCCAAATAATAAGAGCCATTAATTGATGTCAACAGTTTAAAGGGCAGCCCAATTTTAGCTGTTGACTTAAAACTTGGAGAACAAAATGTTACCCGATGAACCGTAGTGAATGTCCCCTTGACCCCTGTTAGAGGATGTCATTGATAATGTTACTGAATGTGCTTGCTACTTTTTCATTTCCCATGCTGGGTACACGCTGCTCTCATGAACCTTCCGAGTTATTCCTCAGTATGCAAATTCCCATCTGGTGTGATTATCTGTGACTCTTTGTCATTGTCTGAGACCTCTGGGAAAATTAGCGTTTCATCCCCAGTGCAAAAAAAGTTTCCATTAAGCGTCCATAACTGCAAGTGCACTATGTGTCACTAAACTTAATTATACATTTTAATTATAGAAAGTATCCCCAAAACTCTCAATCTCAGGAAATGTACATAAAGTGATGCAAAAGACATCAAGAATATTCATTAAATTTAATGTACTAGCATAGCCATAAAAAACACTGTGTCTAGTGTTTCAGTAATGTAAGCATTGTATACAGCAGCCTCATTAAAGTGCTTAAATATGTGATATTATCATACAGTGTGGGGAGAAATTAAAAATTAAAAGAATAATCAAGGTTCAAGAGGGTTCTGGGCAATTTAGCATTTAAAATTAAAAAGATTTTAGCTACAGAAAATATACAGTATCAGTTGACCACTTTATTAGGTATTTATTAGGTATAGGCCATAACATAAATTTTTATGAAGCTTGTAATGATCAGTTTTTATTACATTCAGTTATATGTTTTTTGTTGAAGTCATGGTTACAGGTAGTGTTTTGCTGGATCACATTATATTGAGAGGTTTTCTATTTTTTGGCTACCCTATTTATATACATGAGGTGGGCAAAATATTAAAAACACCTTTCAGTAAAATGCAAAATGCAAACTATGACCTCCGTGCTAAAACATAAAATTGAATTAACACCTCAATGACAGCATGAACAAAAACTGAATATTAAAGGGATGTTAAAGTACACTTTATGGGGTTTCGTTGTATTGGATTGTATTACATTATACAGCTGTACAAACATTAACAGAACATATGACATTATTGTCTGCGTGCTGTGCATCCAGTCTTACAGCAGCATTCTGTCCTTTTTTCAGGTCAGGACTTTATTCTGAAGTGATCTTTTGCCATAGGACCTAGGCTCTTCTAATTATAGTCATGCTGACAGTACTAAACCAGGAACTTGCAGAGTTTCGAATTATTCAAAATGCTGCTGCCAGGGTCTTGGGCAAAGATAGAAATGAGGGACCACATAACACACATCCTATTTATACCCCTACTTATAGTGGCTTCTTTTGTCAGCTAGAATTTATGTGAAAGCTCTTTGAGTTATCTGTAAAGATTTTAATGGATTAGTTTGCTCAAAGATGATGCCTGTGATTTTACACCACAGCTCTCCTTCTGATTGTACTTCATGCTAAGAGTAACACATGCAATCATCTCTGTTTTAGGTATTATGACGCAAAACTAAGAAACGCAGTTTGTATTTTTAACAGGACATTAAAGAGGGACCCTCCCCCGTTATTTTACTTGGATTCCTGATGTTATTTATCTGTTTCTTTCCTTTTTATTTTTCACCTTTTCTACTTATTATTACAGCATTAAGTGCAATCAGTGCCATTTTGCATGGTTAAGAATTTTCCCCCTAAACAAACTGTTAAATAGCCTTGATATTTTTATATTCCATCATGTGCTAGTGAACCCCAAACATATTTGAGATATACATATGGTGCAATGGTGGCCTTTTTCATTTTAAACAAAAAGCTGTTAAATTCCATGCCAAAAATCCTTTGACTCTTGCTCATGCTATATAACTGCCTTTGCAAAAGTCAACATGCAAAATTTCCTTTATTTTCATTACACATTGTGTCACGTATGAGCGCATCAGTTCTAAGTAAAAACACTGCTAGCGTGGGACCAGTATGATGAAGTCATTGCCCTTTAATGAAAATGTTGTACTCACAGAACACTTGAAGACATATGGATAGACACATAGGAAGAATGTGCGCAGTGAAATTGTATTATACAGCTGTTAATGCTAATTAAACTTTAATGACTAGATTTCTACAGCAATTTTGTGTAATCAGAACGGCTGTATGACACAATTAACTGAAGGCAAAAATGAAAGAATAATCTCTTTCCATAGGATACAGATAGTGGGTTTCCATGGCTACAGCCCAGTTGCAGAGCCAGGCTTTCTGCTTGTGATTTATAAAAATGGAGACACTTGAATTTGGTGATAAATAACCTATTATCTTCTTTTCAAACTGGCTGCTCATTGTGTCTGGTATTACTTCCTCATCTTTTCTACATTTCATTTCACATTTTCATTTTTTGCCTTTACTGTGTCACTTGAGGCTGGTCATGGCTTTCTGTTTGTGTTTCGAGATGGTGAGTGCCATCAAAGTCAAGGATGTTTGTCTCAAATACATCGAGGCACAGACATGTGACTCAAGTTGCTGTGGAAGTTGTTTCTTGAAGTGGTTCTCCATAAAACGAAAGAGGAGACTTCATGAAGGCAGGAATTGTGACTGTGAATAAAGCTCAGTCATCAGCTGTGCACCTTCCATTTGAAATATCCCCACAACACCTTTAAAAAAAGCATTAGCAAATGATGTGTGATCTCAAACACCACCATGTTGTAATTAGTCTTTATGTGTCATGAAATATTTCCTTTTTCTCTGAGGTATGTTTGTGTTTTGTAATGAACTTGATGACTAACTTAGACTAACTCAGGCCAGGTAGAATGAGAGAATGTGGTTTGCATAAGTGCAGGCAGGGAGAAGAAGGGAGGATTGCATCAGAAAAAAAATACATTGCATTAAACTAAGACTGTCCATTGATACCTACATCTATAATTTATGCTGATGGAGATCGTGGCCTCGCTGGTTTGAAATTGCAGTGAAGCATTGCTATTGCCAAATGCCATTAGGTACATGAAAACCAATGACAAATGACAGTGAGCTAGGGAGAATGAATTCAAAGAAAGCAAAGAGGCGAGAAATGAAAGAAAATTATTAGAACCTGTTTGAACCTTTAGAAAGTCAATAATAAACAGCTACTGACAGATGCTTCTGCTGTGAATGACACCAGAGAGGAAACAAGATAGGAATCATGCAGATGATGTGTGTGGAGGGTGATGTGTCACACACAGGGCGTTATGCACCTGTAATTACGGCAACAATCTTTCATCTTTCATCGTCATAAACACAACTCTTGTTCTAATGAGTGGTGGGTGAATGGGTGAATGAGGGGACTTGGAAATAATCAGAAACAAATATGTAAAAAAAATTTAAAAAGTGAGTGGTGGAGGAATAGATTATGAGAGGTTGATTGCAAAAACTAATTGAAAATGGTCAGTACTACAATAGCAGCTGCTAATAACAGATGTTTCTACAGCAGGATTCTGCTGATGCCATGTTTAAATCTATGATGGTGAGAGAAAGTGGGGGAAAAGAAGATAGGGATGACAGATTAATGGCAGGTTGGCAGAATGTGCTCAGTGACAGCAGCAGTTAAGGCAAGTGATTTAAATAATTATAATTAAACTTGGAAGTCACACTGATGCAGTTGTATACAGTATATACATGCAGATCTACAGGCTGACTAAAGCATGTAATTGATCCAGTGACATAGTGACTGTAATGTCAGTGCCAGTTGTCATTTACCTAGTTATACCTACTCAGGGTCATGAGGGAGTGGAGCCTATCCCAGCATGCCTTGAGTGGAAGGCAGGGAAACACACACCAGCCCAGTGCAGATAAAACAATGTTTCCCTGCTTCATATGAAAGCTCCACAGTCACTCAGAATTAACAGTTCACATTTTGTTGCCTGAAGCTTAGTTGGCTGCTGTGTGGCTCAGCAAATACTTCACAGTATTTTGCTGATGGTATTTGTTAGTTAACAGCTTCACGTATAACGTATAAGGCTATGTATCTTTGGATATCCTGGGGAGAGTTCAACAAAGTATGAATAAGAGATGAGTTGATCAGGTAATAATAGAAGACAGTAAGATCAAATTTAAATAGTAGTGCTGCTGATTTTCTATACTTTCCCATTAAGAAGATAAGAAAAAAACAACCAAAACTGACAATGCGTTAGTCCATATACTTTTTGATTTCCCTGCTGTGTCAGTGGCACTCTGCCCTAAGCCCATTTACTTCCACTGAAAAATGTTTCCTTTTTTCCCCCCTCATTTTCCTTTTTAAAAACGGCCTCATAATTTTCTAATTTGTTAGCATTTGTTAGTGACTATTTTCATAATGATACCCATTTGGTGCTAAGTGAGTATTTATGGAAGCAGGACACTGTATGTGGGACCACAGTGCCCATAATTATCTTGTCATGTTCAAAAAAGGATCCTATCACCCAGTGATCAACACTAGGGTTCACTGATTAGTCAGTCAGCTCAACATCTTTTGGATGGATTGCTATGAAATTTCGCACAGACATTTATGGTTCACAGAGGATGGATCCTACAGACATTTATGATCCTCCTGACTTTTTGTCTAGTGCTAGCAGTGCCAGTATGAGGTTGACATTTGTGGTTTTCATTGAAATGTCTTTACAGCGGTTTATCCATCAGTCAGAGCTGTATTTTTGGTGTTAATCAGCAAATGTTAGCATGCTATTATGCTATGGTGAACATGGTAAACATGTTAGCATTGTCACTGTGAGCATGTTAACATGCATTTAACCCAAGTGCAGCCTAGCATAGACTTTCAGGCACCAAAACACTGCACAGAAATTTCTAATACATAGAGACAGGATTTTATAAAGTAATCACAGCGGCAGCTATTTTATCTTTTGTTGCATCAATTGCTAGGCAAACTATTTTTTCTCTTTTCACATTACAAAGTAATCAACCAGAAATGTGCAGTTTTATGTATTTGGTTGGTCAACACAGTGCCAGATGACACTGCATTGTGCTGCAGCAAAAGTTGAGCCTGGTTCAACTTTTTTGCCACAGCCCCCTGCATTGGCACCCCCTCTGCACTACTGGACTGGCCTCATTCAAATGAATGAGAGGCCTGCATTTTTTCCTGCAGGGCTAAAGTTGATCTGAACACGTCCTTTGTCTTGTCAGACAACAATGGAGCTTTATGGCACAGAGAAATAATCTGTATCAAGCTTTTGCAGCACAGATCCTGACTTAAGATGACTTATCCTTTAAATAGTGTAGGACATACTCTACATTTATATATTCACAATTCGAGGATGCTGCATCCCTCTTTAAAATGATTGTTATTACATCCACAATTAGGATAAAACTGCTGCCAAGACTGCCAGAACTGTCTACCACATCTGTAAACTGTGGAGCATGTGGCCTGGGCTTTGGACCAGTGAGTGCCTGAAGGCCGCTTGCATGGGGATAGATTTGCACTTCACTTAGTTGTTGTTTTCTTCAGTCATTGGACACCCTCACCCACAGAACAGAGAGAGGAGGTGAGACTGAGTAGACTGAGGGCGACATAGACCAGAGTACTCAACGGGAGACAGAGTGAGTGAAAAGACTGAAATTTTCCAGCACCCGTTAAGAGCCATTGTTACAGAAAGGAGGCTGGCAGGAGGGTATTGGATTATAATTGCTAGTTGTTAAAATGTGATTGCATCAAACTTGTAGGAATATGACAAAATGACAATAGGTATGCCTAAAGCAGAAAGTGGAGTCAGCGAAGGTAGGAAATGTGGGGGAGGTGACTGACAGTTTAAAGTGGTATGCTCTGGTTAAAGTTGGACTGAAATCAATTCAAGGGAAATGTTACCATTCAGAGCAGAGCATTCAAGGCAGAGCAGTGTACAAAAACTGGACAGAATACAAACCTCACATACTGAAAGCTGCTCTCAAGGCGTATAAATGTATCAGCACCTAGACAAGTGATGTCTCTGGGCTGATGAAAAACATGTTGTATTTGAGCTGCAGTATGTGTAGGACTCTGCTAACATCAGTGCTTTATAGATTAACTGTGCAGAAATAAGCTTTTGCTCAGTGAAAACATGATAAGATGAATCATTTAACAAAAGATTCCTTTGACAGCTGTGTGAACTGGGAAATACAGCGGAAAATACTAACAGCCGTTTCCATTAACAGCTGCCATAGTCAACAATCATCTGCATTTGTCCCTTGCTTTCTCAAAAAATGAATAATGAACACAATAATGAATGACCTCAGTTGTATTGGGAGTATTTCTTATTAAACCAAAGGGGCAGAGGCGAGCTTCATGCTCAAATTAATTGTTTGTCTTGGCTTCAGTGACAAATGGAAGGAATGCTAACAAGCCATTATACAGAATCTGAAAAATGAGCAGTTTTCCTCAAGTGTAACTGGTGTAAAAACCTGCAGTGCATTAAACTTGGAAGACAGCAGTAGTAACATCACCAGCTCTGTTTATATTTGTGTTTGTGTCCATCTTGGTGAGCAAAAGGATATCTAGTGACAATGGTAAAGTTATGAAAACCCACCTGGACAGGTAGGACATTGGTTCCAGGTGTAAATATGCACAACTCGTGTCATGGAAATCTTGATATAAAAAGCAAACATAGAAACAGAACATTAAAAAGAAAGAAATATGTCAACTGGAGGAAAGCAAAGTTTGTCCCAGTTCTCTAGCATTGATTAGATGGGTCAAGGTTGGGGACTCTGGTTTGTGTTGCCGTAACAACCCTGCTTCACTTGCTGGCTGCCATGGCAATGCATCCAAAATAGAGTGGTGGAAAATAATCGTTCATTGCTGGGTGGATGTGTAGGTTGGTAGTGAGAAAGGGAGGGAGATTGTCTTTGCAATGTAATTAGTTATTACATCCTGGGGGCAAAGAGCAGGACATTCCTGTATACAATAAAATAATAGGATATTTACTATTTTGGGCAAATTAGTTTGTCCTTATTTACCACAGGACTGCACCAGTGTTTTGACTGTTAAAATGAAGGAAGGGTGGATATGGTGATACAATGCTGTAAAAGTAGGGTTGCATCTAACAGTTATTTTTAGTAGTAATTAACTTGCTGATTATTTTATTTTGATTAACTAACAACTCAGTCTATTAAATCTTAGAAAATAGCATGAAAGTGTTATTTCCTAAAATTGAAGACGATTTAATCAAATTTCTTTTTTTGTCAGGTTATAACACAAAAAACAATAAAAATATAAATTGTATTACCAAATAAGACCAAGAAAAGCAGCATATGCCCACAATTAAGACATTGGAATTAGGATTTATTTGGCCATTTAGAGCAGCACTGCAACAGCTGGTTATTCTAATCATGATTTTGAGTACCTTTCTGTTTTCCTCAGTTGTTCCCTCTTCAAATTGGAATTTTTCCTGACTAATAAGTCACTTGTGGGTCCTGTCCAGTGTGCAATGATTGGATCAGCTAGTAGTGAGTAAATAAATAAAGATTTTAAGTCAGGCCCTGGGAACATCCAAAAGGCAGTGGTCAGCTGATTGAAGAGACAGGAGGTTCTATTATGGACACAACAATTCAGAGATGTACTCAAAGGCCACCATGTAGAGTTTGATAGGTAATAACTAAGGTTTTATATTTGACTCTAAATTCTACTGGCAGCCAATGGAGAGAGGCCAACACTGGAGTAATATGCTCCCTGTGCTTTGTCTTGATAAAAAGACAGGCTACAGCATTTTGAAACATCTGCAGATGGGCTATAGCTCCTTGACTGAAGCGGGTATAAAGAAGTAGAAGAAGAAGGTGGGAGGAAAAATTTAGAATCAAAAGTGACATTTACATTTTTACTGTTGTGTGATATTTGTGGTCAAAGGTCCCAGGGTTTGTTGTAAGGTCTTTGGAGTGCTCTTAGGGCCTACAGTGAGGACCTCTGTTTAATCCCCCATTCAGTTTTTTAAAATGATGAGGCATCCAGCATTTCATGGCTCTTGGGGAGTATCATCTGCATAAAAATCTAAAAACTACAAAACCCAATGGTAACATCTAGGTAGAAAATAAAATGGGCCCTTGTGGCACTCCAAAGTCCAAAGCAGCAGTGTCAGACATCTTACTACTACTGAAAAAAATAGGTAGATAGGATCTGAACCAACAAAGTGCTGGTCCAGATTAATAGCTCTTTTCTACCATCTCTATCTATCTTCTTGTATGATGAATACACACATTGTTTTTTCTTCAAACAATATTCCAAGTTCTTTTAAAAAAAAATTTTTTGACATGCTTCTTGCTTATACATCATATACGCAGGACTCATTTACATTTGTAGCCTCTAACCCACATGTGTCAAACTCAAGGCCCGCGGGCCACATCTGGCCCGTGAATTAATTATCTTAGGCCCGCATGACAAAATCTATTTACTATTAGAGCTGGCCCGCCGGTATATCGCATGCACCACCATAATACTACAAATCCCACAATGCACTGCCTGTGCGAGGGCACGTCAATCACGGGCCGGGAAAGCGCGCCCCACTCGTTCATCTGCAGTCTTATGGTATTACACACCGCTTGTGTCAACTTTCAACTATCCTTCTCCCCAAAAAATGGCTAAACGAAAAGTGGACTTTGAAAACAAGACAGGTGGGAGGTTGTTCGCGGATGTAAAGGGCAAAGCTGTGTGTCTTTTGTGCGGAGACAGTGTAGCTGTAATGAAAGAATACAACATAAGAAGACACTATGAAACAAAGCACCACGACAGATATAAGCATCTGGACACGACACAAAGGCTACAGAAGGTAGAAGAGTTAAAAAGAAGTCTGGTTTCACAGCAGGCTATGTTCACTGTAGAAAATGTCTTCACTTGAAATTACTCTGGAAAAACTGCCCTGCTCTAACCCCTCTAAACTGAAGCGTTTCAATAACACAAAATTAAGCAACTTGATACCTCTCACAGAGGCATGGTCATCTGGTATGGTAACAATAAACACAGTAGATACCAGATCTGAGAGGAGTATATCTTATCCTCTGTTGAGTATTCTTCTTTACTCTTTCAGTCTGTGTCCTGTCAGTCTACTCCAGCATTTCCAATTTGGCATAGTGACATGAAATTTATTCAGTACCAATCAGGGCACACAGCAGGGCAGAGCAGAAGTTGTTCCCGCCTCTGTTCCTTAAAAACTTAACAAATGAGGATGAAAAGATGTGAAATGTTTAAAATGAACTGATTCAAGTGAAGGGCTGAAATGAAAAGAGGAAAAGAGAGTCAATTTGTGGTGAGCTGGGTAAGACTTACGGAAGCGGAAATGCGAATTAAAAAGGGAAGAGGATCAAAGTGGAAAAGGAGAAGTGGATTAAAGTGGTCAATGTAGTCAATGAGGCTAATGGCAGTAAATGACAATCTGTCTTTTATCTCTTTCTCTCTCTTTCTCTGCAGGTTTTCTACAGAAGCCAGACCTCAGGCCAGACAAGGCAATCAGAAATCCCTGTGGGACACAAAAACACAGACATGGACTTTTGATGATGACATAATCAATTTCCTAACTTTACTGGGAGCAGTGGTTTGTGCTTTAGAGTTCGAGAAACACATACACAACAAAAACTAGTTGTTATTGCAGTAGAGAGACAGCAGTATAACTTGGATCAGTGTGTGTGCAGGTGAGTTAAGCAGGTATTTATGGGGCATCAAATGAACATGGGCAAGGCAGACAGCTGGCATAAAGTGGGCACTGCAGGGGTCCTACCCTCAGATTATAGTTTAGCAGATTAGAGCTAAGCAGCAGTCACCTCAAGCTCACCAGCCCTATGAAACTTACACTGCGAGTCAATAGGTTGTTCACAAACACACACACGCACACACACTGGCACAGCTGTAGGAAACAATTAAATTAGTGCAACTGGCAGACGTGTACAACCCTAGCTTAACTCACTACACACATTACATCACAGGCATAAAGACGTGCACATATACACACACACACACTCACACACACACTCTGGGCAGCAGGACAGATGCTGCCCCCACCCTTCCTCCCATCGTCCCCTCAAAGCCAGCTGGTAAGAAGATGAGATTTGGGGCTGATTGATTTTGTCCTTTTTTCCATTGCACCCTCTGCACATCACTCCATCCACTACTCTCAACTTTCCTTGGTGCAGACTCAACCCTGGATTATCCATCTTCAAAAATCTTTCCATAAGAAGAATGTCAACCAATCCACTTGTGGTGCTTTGATTACTTCTCCCCAACATTTTATTTTACATGTATCTTGGTCATTTGTTTATTTTTTCATTTCTATGGGCACACAGCTGAACCTGTTGATTAGTCGTTGGACTTGTGGACATCATATCAGTCAGAACATCTCAACTGCAGCACTGACATCAAGAAGGTGATGGGGGAAATCCTGTACTTTCATTGAGAGACCATAATGAAATCTGCTACAATCTTAGCAGGAGATTTTCATTTTCATTAAGATTTCATCATTCACCACAAAACTTTTTATCCCAACTTTTAAAACTTTGTGTTTGAAGAAAGTGTGAAGAGGAGCAACAGGGGAGTGTTCTAAACTCAACGCACCGAATAGCTCACGAGACTCAGTGAAACAGACAGACGCAGACAATGCGTCGAGGAAAGGAGAGACCATAAGACAGAGAAGGACCAGGCAAGGTGAACCTCGAGTGAAAGAGGAGTACAAAAGAATACTGAGAAAACAACAGATAATAGAGGAACCAAGCAGAGAAGAAAGTAAACCAAACGAAAAGGGAAAAGGAAAGAGAGGTTTTTTTTGTTGAGGATGGCTAGAGATGTGATGGAACATCCTTCAGGCCAAACCTCCTCCCTTGTTCTGCTCCTCCCCCCTCTCCTCCTCCTCCCTTCTTCCCTCCCTCTCTCCGCTGCTCTCAACTAGTCTGCCAGCTTTCTTTGGCTACGTCGCTTCAGTGCAACGAGAGCGACAGAAAAGAGAGAAAGCAGAGCGCTGGAGCCAAGCTTCCCATTCACACAGATGGCAGAGAGAACGAGAGGGACCTGCTGCATCCATCCACTGGATTTCTCTGAAGATGGACACTGCAGTTAATGAAAAACCAGAGGGAGGGAAAAGAGAGAGGTGGACATAAAAACAGTAAAAGCCAGAGAAGGGAAAGTTAGAAAGTGAAAAAGGGAGGGAATTAACAAATGATACAAAGGCAGAAAAAGCTGAGAGTGTGCTCGAAGCTGAAGGAGAGATCACCTCACATTGAAAGCAGAGGACTTCCAAAGCAGTCAGGCTACAGCTGTGTGTTGTTCAGCTGCGACTACTGCGTGTGTGTGTCAAGACATTGCTGTGTGTGAGACGAGCACATAGCTGTGGAGGAGAGGGAGGGAGAGAATCCAGCGGGAGACAGAGAGAAAGCGTTGGAGCATCGCTGAGTGCACAGCTTGACTGTGAGACAAATTGACTCTGACACATTGTCTTCCATCAGTGTGCGAGTGTGTGTTTCACTAGTCTGATATAGTGGGTGATCTTGTGGTTCAGAGTCATAGTCAGGGGGTTGTCCCAGTCACGCTGACCAAGCCTTTGTGGTCGTTGCACAGAGGCGGAGGAGGTGGTGGGCTGGGGACAGTGGCAGGCCCAGGGGTGGGGGCATGGCCATGGGGGGGGCCGCATCCCGTCCTCCACCCTGCACCGGGACAGGCGCTGGGGCTGGGGGTCCTGGGGCGGGGGTTCGTCCAGGGGAGCTTCCAGACTCTCCGAGCTCAGGCCCTGGCTGAGCGGAGGGGTGGCTGGGGCAACGAGAGGTGGAGGTAGTACAGGTGGAGGAGGTGGAGCAGAGAAAGGAGGCAGGGTGAGATGTTCCCGCAGGATCTGGGTTCTCCTCGGGTCGCTGGTTCTCGTCTTTCTCACCTCACTCTTCTTCTCCGTCTCACTCCGCGGGGGCGTCAGCTTCAACTACCTGGAGCCGCCTGGGTGGGAGGAGTCAAGGCGAGTGAAACTAGTGCCCAGCTACGTGGGTGCACACCGCCTGTCACCGCCTGACACACCGCAGCAGAAGACGTGTGCCTGCCCACGCTGTGTCGGAGACCCTGGTGTTTCTGATTGGTTCGATGAGAACTATGACCCAGATATCTCACCTGTTTGGACCAGAGAAAACATCCAGCTGCCCTCTGATGTCTACTACTGGTGGGTGGTAAGTAACAAAATGATATACCTTTACCTGCAGCCAATACAGATGTGTAGTGGGAGGAGCTGTGTTTTTCCCTATTTAAATTTTTTCTTTGAATGTAATCCTCAGTGTTACTGAACACAGAGACACAGGACTCTCCTACAGGTTTATGTTATTTACAACAGTTGTAATTGTCTCATCTTTGTCTGAGAAATCATGTTTTGTTTGTTCTTTATACCCATGAGCCTTGGTTACTGTTGCTATAGAGAAGAAGCCAGTCAGAGGCACGAATCAGAGCTGGAGTGAAATCAAAATGCTTTGTTGTTGAATTTGTGAACTAAACATAGTACCAGGGTATCTGAATTCATCCAAAATGGATTTGAACTGATTTTAAGCTACAAATTGTGTTTCCTTAACATTATAATATTCAGCTCCGGTCCACTGTTATTGGTGTACATAAAAGAATTTTAAAACAACCCTCTCAAAGAGAGGAAATGCATGCATTTTCCAAAATGTCGACCTGTTCCTCAAAGGATAGTGTGATCTGTCTGAATTTACTGTTCCAGCGCCACAACCACAAAGTGTACAAGCCAAAAGTTCGATTCCAAGCACTTTGTCCATGAATGTTTGACAAAATGTATTGTAATATTGTCATTGTCATGTGTGTAAGTAGTTCTAAAGGCTAAAAGTGTGTTCATTCAGTCAACTCAGGGCCTTTCAGTGTGAGCATTTAAATCAATTAAATTCACTATGTCCGGAATCTGAAAGCATTCTGATGACATAAGTTTTTATTTGTAGAAAAATCCTGGAAACCAGCGCATTGATTTGTTATTGCTGCAGTCAGTGTGACTTTTCTGATTCTTTTATTGGAGGGGGGATCAGTGCGCACTGCTGTTTGCCACAGTGTTTTTTTGATACTACAACTAGGTGTCACCATAATCAGACATTTACTGATAGGGGCTTTAATTTAAGATTTTTTAATAAGTCACTTAATTACTCTCTAATATGCTAATGTTCCAAAGCTGAAAATTATTACAGTTCATATGCGGTAAACCTGCAGACAATGTTTTTCTGATTTAATACCTTTCACATCACTAATACTAAAATCTACTCAATAAAACAATCATGGATTGAACACGGTCTCCTGTGTACCTGAGCAGATCTATGGAAACACATTTTTAGCATTTTTTTAACCGTGTCTGCAGCACCATCAAACTCTTTCCATTTGTGTGTCTGGCACAGTGGGGGGCAGTCGGTTACATGGAAGATGTAAGTTTACTAGGACACCAGCGTCGTGGAAGTAATACATCATAATCGCATATCTCTCACCACCCTCCCCATCCTCCCTCATCGTTGAGCCAACCAATCTCTTCTTACAAGTACTACATGCTCCTCATGTATCCCTGCCAGTCATATGTCATGGTGTTAGTGGAGAAGTGGAACATTACAGGGTTGGCCACTGGGCTTTTCTTAAACCACGAACTGAATAATGATTAAAAACTGAAATGAATACATGTCTCACAGTTGACTTGAAAGTATAAATGTGTTTGTGTGTTTCCAGTATTATCTCATGTGTTGCATGGTGTCCTTCAGTGGCTGGTTTAGAGTCCTGTTTCGGAGCAGTATCCTCAATCCAGCTCTGAAATGGCAGAAAACTGCAAACACAGGCCAACAGCTGCCAAGTCATTAGGTCACACTGCAACAGGGAGGTGATGAACTGGGAGAGAGGGAAGAGAGAAAGAAGGAGAAATAAACGAGAGGAAGAGGAGATGAAGAGAAGGTGAATGGATAGGGAAGGAATAGGGGTGATCAAGTATAGAAAACTATAGAACAAAGACAAACAAAGTACCGGGCTATGCCAACCAGGATTAACATGCCAGTCTCTGCAGACCTATTAGATCAGTCTCTCTCTCTCTGTGGACCTTTCAGGGATGCCCTTTAGATCACATTGCATTACTTACCAGCAAATATAATGTACATAAATCTTTCTGTTCTGTTCCTCCATAGAAATGCTGGTCATTAATACATGTGTCACTCCAGAGTTTCTAGTGACTTAAACCCAAGAATTTTAACAACTTTTTAACAACAAGTTTTCATGGTTTTCAACTGGAAATTTGGAAAAAAAATTCTGGGAAAAAATCTGGGAAAGGTCTTGAACAAATGGACAACCCTTCTGCAACCTGCATTTGTGAAAGAACATCAAGAGAACTCTAGAAATGCCTGTTTTTAGGAAGACCAATAAGTCATTACCATTAGGGATGGTACCTGTTGACCATAAAATGAAACTTAACTGACCTTAGTAGCAGAGAGATCCAGGCCTTTATTTCTAATGTCCCTTGTTCTCAATTTAATACAAATGCCAACTTCCCCATGTTTATCTGTTGTTTGATCAATTCAGTATAATTTGATTTTCACAAGACTAATGCCATCAGCACAAGGGTAATGTCAGGCCTCTGTATGTGTTTCTAGCCACGGTTTGCTTTTTGGGCTCCATAATGGAAAGGTGAGGAGAAGTTCAAGCTTTTGTTGTTGGGAATAAGAAGCCAGAATAAGTGGTTAGAACAAGTGGTTGTTGGTAATGCTGATTCACTGTGAGAGGTATCTGTGTAAGTACTCCCCAGTCAATTATTTGCTTTTCTTTCTAACCTCTCTGCTTTGTCTTTCTTTATCCCCCATCCCAATGACTTGCTTTTAGCACTGAGTCCAATCAACCAATGTTAGCAGGGTATGAAAACAAATGATGTGTATGCATGATTGAGCATATGCTCTTCAATCAAACCTAATGTGTTATTGTGCACTCCTGCCTCAGGAGAGGAAGGAATCAAGCATTAAATGAAAGAAACATGTGATGAATGATTTGCTTATTCCAGCACATAATTTGGTGTTTGGTGAAACATTTTCATACTCAAGATTTTAAACCACCAATTTTCATTGATTAAGGGACCCAGTCATTTTACTGATCACTGTAGGTAATTTTCAGTTTTTCATGTTTGTAATTTGCATGATTTTGAGAGTTGAGACATTAAAAAATGCTTGAATTGAGGTTTTGGCATTTGCCTCCAAAGACAGCTGATGTTAGAGCCGTTGCACCAGCTATTTTTGAGTCCTGTGTTAGGTCCTTCAAGTAAATATTACCTATTTTCAAACCAGTTAATTTACTAAATCAGGTTGTACCATTAAAAACATAAGGATTTTCTTAGCTAATAAATACTGAAAAATACTCAATAGTAATATTTAAATCAGTTTATTCAATTTATTCAGTTTTAAGGGTCCAAAGGATATATTAAATATACCAGGCAATCCCACATCCATGCTGGCCTCTGTTCCACTAGCTTCTGTAACTCAGAGCTATTGCCCATCCAGCAGTTTTTAGTAGGTCTTTCTGAAAAAATGAATCATTTTCAAAGGCAGCTAAAATACATACAGTAAATATTGAATAAACCAAACCAACAATATAAGATTGTTTTCCATATAACTTCCATCTTTATTTAGACATATGAAGTGAGCCACTTGACATACTGTTCAGAAATAAGGCTTAATGTGGCTTAAAATGGTTTTATTTATTGTGGAACAGAACCCATAATGTCTGGTTTCACTTCAGCTCTCTAAATGCACACATGTGGAAATGTTTCTGTTAGTTGGTTCATGTATTTTTGAGTGACAAGTGAAATATCTGATTTAGCTAACATTAACCCAACAAACACTATTTGGTCAGTTAATGCTATTGGCATAATTTTGTACCTTGAGGTATATTGTATCACTTTTGTTAAATGGTATTATACGAAACTTACATCATTGTTAAACAGCATTTTGATCATCAGGTCAGGTACATGGACCACATTATTCGCTTTACTCTTTACTCTAAAGGGCTCATATATTAAGTGGCACCTAAGTGCCAACTGTAACTGGGTGACATAACAGTTACTGAGTGTTAATATTTAGTAACAAGTAATCTCAACACAAGAAATATTTATGTGGTGCAATGCTTTTTAATTTAGTGTTGCGTAAATCTCCACTCAGTGAACACTTTATAACTAGGCTAAATTTAAGGTCACGAAAAGCTGGTGCAGCTGGCTCCTGAAATAGCAGTGTTCTGTGTGAAATATTGGTTTAAATGAAAAAGGAGAGTTGTATTTACTTGAAAGTAGGTGTCAGAAAGTTTATACTTTAAGAGCCAGAGGACAGCTGAGAGGAAGGAAGCAAGACGGCATTGGCATGGCTGCCAGAAAACATCTGCCAAAAATTAGTAGCCCCTGAACAACAGTGGTACAGCATGCCAAGCTGGCTCTGGCATCATGCAGGGAGTCAAAGGATGGAGGGAGGAAGATGGAAAAACAGAGAGAATGGGAGAAAAAAGGAGAGAGGTGACAGCATGAGAAACAAAGGTAGAGAGAGAGTGATGGGAAGTAATAGAAAGATGTAGTGGTCTCAAATCAGCACTGATGAGCTGCATGGTGCACGGGTGTTCCAGAGAGACGAAGAGATGAAGAAAGACAAGACGAGGAGAAACAAAGAGGGGAGCAAGGGAAATTAAAGAGGAGGAATTAGACATGAGAGCAAGGAGGCTGCTGGAGAGGATGTGTGAATGAAAATGCAAGCAAATGAGATCTGTGTTGGGAAAAGCGAATTAAGGCCGATGGTGGGTGAAAAGGAAGTGGTTATAAAGGAGTGTGCAAATGAAGATTGCTGTGTGGGAGAGATCGAGAACGACAGAAAGGAAAATATGGTTATAGAGAGGGACAGCCGTGTAGTGGCTGCCAATATCCTGGTGAAACTTTTGTGTGTTTGCATTTTTGTTTTGCAGGATTTTTTTTTTTTTTTTTTATGTCTGTGCAGGTGCTGTCTTTTTCTTTACATGCATGAATGCACATTCACCTGTGTGGCTTGGCAGATTCTCAAATTGGAACAAGATTTTTTTTTATTTTTTTTTTTGATTAAAATTGGACAACTTTTCTTTGTCAGCCGCCACTGGTATGTGTCACTATTCTCTTTACATCTCACAACGAGGCAGTTCAAAACCATAATCCAAAAAAAGAAATAAAAGAAAAGTACTCACACACTCAACATTAAAATGACTAGATGAAGCAGAAATGTATTTTTACTCAATCACTCTGTCAGCCTAAAGAGACCCACGTCTGCCCAAGTCTGTCTTTAAAAAAGACAAGAGAGAAACCTGGTATATGGCTGGACCATATATGGGTGTGCAAAATTAGGAAATCCTACTGTGGAGTGTCTCTCCTGCCGGGCTGCTGACAGTGTTGTCAGCCAGTGTTAACTGCACTAGTACAACACCAGTAGTTTCTGCCTTAGCAGTACATATTCCAGCAAAGGGCATGCAGTTCTTGGCAGGAAGGCAGAACTCAGCAAACACCTGACACAGGAGCTGAGAGTATTGCAGTGGGAAAACAGAAACAAGCACTCCCTTATGATGCAATAGAAACTGCTGGTGCCAAATTATTTTGTGAGTGAGATGGACAGTGTTTTCCCGTTGGTCAACAACTGGCCAATCAATGGTGCAATTTCATCACGGCCAATTTACCAATGGTGTAACTTTAAATTTTCCTAAAGAATTGTCTACAATTTTGGTTTATTTGGACAACTCAGGCAGATTTTTTTTTCTTTATTTTCTTTAATATCTGTGTTAATGACGTGACCTTTCAAGTCAAAACAGTTAAATGGTTTTTAATGTTTTCACACAAGATTTTCAGCAGTGCATTAAAGCCATTTTTACAGTAGTCAAAGAGAAAATCTGAATCTGAAGACATCTTGAGCAGAACATTAATAGCTGGTGTTATGTATCCATTAAACCTTTCTCAGTCGGGTACCCACAGTATTGTCTTCCTCCTCTCTTTGTTCTTTCAACTTCATTTACATCTTCTGTTCTTTCATATTTCCTACTTTATTTTCAACACATAGCTTTTTCTTTTTTTGTCCACCCTCTATTTATTCTGGTCGTTTTCGACTCATCCAGACAGGAGAGCCTTGTTGTCATTTCTGCTGTCACTTTTGTTTATCCTGCCGAGTAGAACAGAAGGTCCTTTGGACATCTCACTGTTTTTGTTGATGGACAGTGTAAAAGAAAACCTGGAAAGACACAAAAAAAAACGTAAGCACTCTCTTTTTAGGCATAATGTGAAGTGTTTATGTGCAGACAACCAAGTAGCCATGTGGTCTGAAAAAAGCATAAACAAGCACCTCTTGCTTTCCTTTTGACATTTTTTCATCCTTTCTTTTACTGTCATCCTTTTTTTGTTTTTAATTCAGCTTGTTTTTGACAAGTGGACAGAAATGCCTCTGCTCCTCTGACCACAGCTCACCCAGTCTGACTGCATCCTGTCAGTCTGACACATGGCTGTTACCTAAACACACAGATGCACACACACACAGGCACAAGCACCTGCTTATTTGCACATGAATGCAGGCAAATGCATGCATACACACGTACATGGGCACACAGAAAGTAACTAAATTTAAAGTCTGTTGTCAGATCCAATTTGTCTGCAGAGGAGAAACTACACATCCTAACCATGCTTTCTCTCTCTCTCTCTTTCTCTGTCTAGATGTTACAGCCCCAGTTTAAGCCCCACAGCATCCAGCAGGTGCTGCTGAGGTTGTTCCAGGTATTTTATATTATTAATTCATCTTTCCATTACCATGGTACTTTCAAATCAGCCAAGTCATTACTTCACACTCCTGAGCAAAGGCAGAGGGGAACAGATTGTCTTTATTAGACATCAGGTTTATCAGTGACCCAGCTCATTCCTTTTTAATTAATCTGTATATCTTTTTTTTCATTCTGACTCTCAGCACAGCACCATGTTTTCACATTAGGCTGTATGTTTAAATATCTCAGTCTGGCTTCCATAGGACAGAAGGGGCTTATGTATTTTTCATGCAGGGTCTCATGAAGAATTCACCCCAATATTGAGAGCAGGATGTATTTTTACAATCAGAGTCTGAGCTGCAGGTTAGGTTATTTTATGTCTTCTGCTGCCAGTGCCATTGTCCTATTTCATTTCCTGTATAGCTTGAATCTAGTTTGCTTTACTCCATTATGGCTGTCTACTGCAGGTGATTCCCGGAAGGTCGCCGTATGGCTCGTGGGATCCGGGGCGCTGCCTGCGCTGTGCTGTGGTGGGGAACTCTGGAAACCTCCGCGGGGCCGGATATGGGGCTACCATTGATGGACACAACTACATTATGAGGTGAGAGGGATAGCTGTAATGGATAGATGAGCAAAATGATAGAAGGCAGAGTGCATGCATTAGATAAAGCATGATGAGATAGATGCGAGGACAAAGTATGAAACTGAGAGACAAAGAGAAGGAGGAGGAGGAGGAAGGAGAAAAAGAGGGAGGAAATTTCATGTGAGGAGAGCATTATCACAATGCACGGTATGTGCTATTAAAGTTACATCATCATCATCATCAAGTCTGTGTATGGGAGATGGACTTATAAGATAGACGGTAGATAGAGTACTCTATTAATCCGAAAGGGGAAATTGCAGAATAAAGAAGCAGGCAGCTGATGTGTGTGTCTATACTATATTTAATCTCTGTAAGTCAGCTCTGCTATTGGCTAACAGAGAGGTCACCTGACTCGAGTGAGATCACCAGAGAGAGCTTTACGTCCAAAGAAGCCGACACATATAGATTGTGTCTCCCACATACACACCCATGCACACACAAAGGCATAGAAATCCTTTTGTGTCAGTCTCTTCCCTCTGGCTGCAGTGATGGATCACAGAGTGTGATTGTTGCCAGTTGACACCAACACACAGCTATACTGTATGTTGTTTCCTACAGTGTTTGTGTGTGTATGTTTAGGGCACGTGCTTGTGCTATGAAAGCCACAGCAGCGATGACTAGTATTTTGTGTGCTAAAGACGTTAGCATTCATTATCGTTGCACCCTCAGCACACCTGTGTGGGCAGTCTGCAACTTTCCATCTCCTGTGATGCTTACTCATTGCTGTGGCTCACTCACCACCACCACCCACACCCTGTCTGTGTCTGCCTTTTCACTCCCGCTATCTGAACAAACATCTGTTTTGTTCACCGACATATGGGTAGGCGCACTCAGCGGCCATTTTTTCAGGTGAACCTGTTGTGAACAACTCACTCCTCCAGACAGTGAATCACATCCACTGTACATACAGCAAAAGTCCAAAGCGCACAGAGAGCTGAGTGGTTCGGTTACTGTCTGGCTGAAGGATACATTGGACAAAATATTCTTATTGTATTATATAATAATATCTGCTGCTGGAAAGCCCTTTTTATGAGACCTGTTAAAACTATGGTTTGAACCACAAGTATACAAACAGAGACTTAGAGTAATATCATGTACATATGAATATACTTCACCAACCCTGAAGCAGAGAGTTTAAACAGCACAAGAAGAAGAAACTAAAGAGGAAACCTGACCATCTGGATAACTGTTTTCTCTTTTTTTTTCTTTAATGACATGTAGGAAGCAATTGCTCATCCTTTTAGCCTTCTATCCTAAAGCTCAAAGGGCAGACAAAAACAGCTAATAACACGTTCATCATGTCTTTATGCTAAGCTAAGCTACACTAGCTTCGTACTTAAAGCTGCAGTAATAAAGTATTTTTACATTAATGATAACTCAAATGTCTATGTGGAGTGTGAAGGATATTGTTTGTAGTGACCCACATAATGTTCAGTTAAAGAGCCAGATATTTCCCCCAGGACTTGGCAGAGATCAAAAACAGCTGCAAGGAGAGTCAGAAACAGAACTCTAAATGAATGTTAACACTAATACACATCTGCAAGATGTTTGAATAGGCAACTTTTTGCTAACAAGTTTGCCTTACCAACTCAAGAGGTAATGCTATATAAGTATTGATCAAGAGATATCAGGAGTATAGACCTACGGGGAGAATGGACATTGGACTCATATTCATCAAGTGGCCAGAAAAATGAATTCAAATAAATGTTACTTTTGGCCCTTATGCACTGTAAGATTTTTGTTATATCAACTGTATAAGGTGATAATGTCAGTTTTGTGTTCATAGCTTGCTGTATTGTCTCCAAATGGTTGAAAAATCAGTTAATGCAGGTTTTCATCCCGCAGAATGTTAACTTACTCCTTAAAAAGCCCTAAGGCCGTGGATAAAGGCACAAACATTACAGGAACTACTTTTTTTTTCATATTGATCAGTATCAGTAATTATCAATATATACATTTAATACCATTAAGTGCATTAGGTACATTCAGTTTAGGAGTGAGTCTTTTAAGGTTTATTATGGTCTTAAACTATAACTTAATTTTAATTTTAATTTTCGATAATGATTGGTTTAACATTTGTGCCTTTAAAAGGCAACAGCAACCAAATAAACATCACACAAAGATTAACATGTTATGCTACACATATTCAGTATTGCACGCTGGTACAAGTTTTAGATTTTAGAGCCACATAATAATAAAAATTATTAGATAAATGTAACTTACCAAGTGACAAACAGATACTGGTCTGGTTCCTGTCACAGAAAAGACAAATGACTGCTGTCGGGGTTTGAACTAACATTAATACATGAGGCTTATGCACGAGCCAGCTACTGCCAGCAGTTTGGAAGCGCAGACTTTGGCTTTTGCCAGACCTAGTGGGATGGCACTTTTTAAATGATGGAGAGGGTTGGTTGTGTGTCCTGCCTTCGTCAACACAGGTCGCCTCCATATCTCCATAAGATATGGCTCTGCTGTTTATCCAGCTTAAAAAATACAAACCATTTCTGAATCACCAATGTTGTGTAACCTCTCTTTGAAGCAGTTTCCTCTTTTTGTGCAGATGCCTGGCTCTCCACGCAGTCATTCATTTTTATTTTATTATTTATTTCTAACATGTTTTTTTTCTCCCGTGTTTTGACCCTACATGTGTCAGTTATGTGAGTCTGTTGCTCAGATATTGTGCAGATGAGGGTTGACCCAAATGCAGATGCATTTAGCAAAAGTTACTCATTACTCATATCAGGTGATCACCATTATTGTGACTTCTTTTTGTGATAGTTATCAAGATCTTTTTTTTTGCCTAGCCACAGGCGTCACGCATCGACAGATAACAATGTGTGACCTGAGGACGTACTGTACATGCATTAGAGTTAGTGTGTCTCATGCTGTTTCTCTCTCACTCTTTGTCCTAGGATAAATCTGGCCCCCACAGTGGGCTATGAGGAAGACGCAGGCAGCCACACCACTCACCACTTCATGTACCCAGAAAGTGCCAAAAACCTGGCGGCCAATGTTAGCTTCGTCCTGGTTCCCTTCAAAACACTGGATCTCGTTTGGATTACCAGTGCTCTGTCCACGGGCCAGATTCGATTGTAAGAAGATGTACACACACACACACACACACACACAAATATGCATAAGCATGGATTAACACATATGTGAATGAACATGCGTCTGCACAAAAACATATATGAAACTCTGGGCATAAAATGTTATTGTCGTAAAAAATGTTGGCATCCACCATTTGACTTCAGGGCACACAGACACACATAAGTGTGGTTTGAGGGTATAAATACATTTTGCTTTATACACACACACACACACATACAGCCAGAGAGTCACTGGGTTGGAACAATGTGTCAGCCGTCAATCATCCAGAATTCATAGCTGCAGCAATCACTTAAAGTGCTGATTGAATGTGTTTAATCAATTTCTCTCTCTCTCCCTCTCTCTCAGTACCTACGCTCCAGTGAAGCAGTTCCTCCGTGTAGATAAAGACAAGGTGTGAATTTTCAACATTCACCACAATTACTTTTGGCCATTCTCACACACTCACAATAATCCGCAAACACACACACACACACACACACTGACCCCTGCTTTGCTGCAATTATACCATCCCCTCCCCATTGTTGATGAAGGATTACAGTTAGATTATAAACCTTCCCTTTGTTTTAAATAATCTTCTGCTCGCTCTTTAATCCATGAAAATAAATAAACTCAAACTAATCCCCGCCCCGTGAAGACTTTGTGAATATCTTCGCCTGGTCAGAGACGCAGTTTTTACAGTGTGTTTGGAGCCGACCCAAAAATATAGATTTACAAGATTTCCTCCTCCACTGCAGAGCTCTAAGCAGCCTAAAGCCCTGTTTGTTGGGACTGAACATCACCTGGAGGTAGATGATAAATTTGTAATTACTATTCATTTGGTTAACAGTGCTTTTGATCTTTCACAGCAAACAAAACCTCAGAGAGTATTAAAATTTAACCTGGCAAAATCTTTTCATGTTCGCTCAGATCTTTTGAAAATGCAGCAGATACATTGCATGAGGTTATCTTCCCTTAATTACCGTATAAATCATCTGGGTTTTAAATCTGAATTCAGAGCAACTTTGAGTAACTTTTCATAAAGAAGGAATATTTGTAAAAACAAATCTGCATTTTGTGGCTATGTCATGTATATCCCTCTGAATATGAGGCTGTGGGACAGTGTTTCCCTTTAGGAAAATACACTGTTCTCTCCTCCTTTCCGTGCAGGAGTTAAGGTTTGTCAGCAAGTAAACAGCATTTTACAGTATTTTCTTTTCTCTGGGTCTCTGTCCACCACTCAGGTCCAGATCTTTAACCCAGCGTTCTTTAAATACATCCACGACCACTGGACCCGACATCATGGGCGCTACCCCTCCACTGGCATGCTTGTGCTTTTCTTTGCCCTTCACGTCTGTGATGAGGTCAGTGTTTCTCTTACTGTCTCTCTACTTTCACAGTTATTACCACGTACTGTAAATCCTTGCGCATGTGTAAGCTTGCTTTCCAATATTCTATTGTTGACTCTGCTCCAGGTGAATGTGTTTGGCTTCGGGGCGGACAGCCGGGGAAACTGGCACCACTACTGGGAGCAGAACCGCTACTCTGGAGAGTTCAGGAAGACTGGCGTTCACGATGCCGACTACGAAGCCCAGATCATTCAGCGGCTGGCTAAGGCGGGCAAGATCACTGTATTCCCTGGAAAATAACCAACAGTTCACCCTGTGTATATCTAAGGTTTCATGTTAGAAAACTGGTTCGGCAACAGACACTAAAGAGGCTTCTTGGAATGTGTTATATATTCTCATTTTAACCTACCCGCACCAGTTTGGGTTTCCAGTTGAAGTAAACCAAATGCTTACTGAGGGCAAGAGGAAATGGTCACAGATGTGACTCATCACATCAAGTGAACTGGTACCAGAAAGTGCTAATTTACTTAATAACCTTTCACTTTCCCTCATATGTGGGAAATAACCCACCAGTCTTGGTTCTAAGTGGAGAACATGGTGTAGACTCGTAGGAGCCAGGAACAGGGAACATGTAGATCCATATGTAGTTCTTCTCACTTAGGTCTGAAGTGGGATTTGAGCCTTAAATTAGACTGTGAAGTAACTGGCTCAAAATTTCACCTCTAATGGCCAGCGTTAGAAGCAAAAGACAAAACCACTGATCTCCTTGCCAGTGCAGCTTTACCACAAATACCGACTTTGACTGTGTAGAGCGCCGAGGCAGCTGGGGAGGGAAGGATCTCACATACAGGATGTCCCACTTCTGGACTCAATCCAGTGGAAATCTTCACCTTGGATGAGTATTTAATCATTTATTGACAAAAATGAAGTATACTACATACAGAAAACAGACACACAGAAACAGCAGCATCAGCATTTAAGGGGCTGCTGTTCTACAGCCATGTGGTGTCTGATAGCAAACTTACAGTTCATCTTCTCATAATCTGTGGATGTTGGCAAACATCAGGACCTGCAGGCCCTGAGAGAAGATAGAGGATACGGGCACAAGCCGTGGCGCTATCAGAAGTCATTGCACTGGGCACCAGGACTGCTTTTGCAGCTACAACGGAACCCTGGGCCATGCTTTGATTTGCCCTCACTCGAGAAAGAATTGTTCCCCACAAGTCATATATGAGGTAAAACACCTCTTTCCACTTTTCACTGTCATAACTCTACTTTATGTTGAGTTCTGCATCAGAAGACAGGGTTACAAGGATTGTGTCTGGCTGAGATGGGCTGTAAAACAGTTGCTTAAAAGACGATAGGTGACTGCTGTGGGTTTATAGTGTATGACTGTCCTCTAAACCCCCCCAAGTCCTTACCAGGCTTAGCAAGGCTTCAGCATCTTGCAGTAGATCCACAGAAACACAGTCTTTTGCCTTTCAGCCATTCTGACTCAGAAAGATCACTGCAGCACTAGCATGAGCTTCAGCTTCTGTAGCCCGATTTTAAATGTCACAGCAACCACAGGCCCAGCTACAGTCTTTACTCACATCCAGACACAAGGAGAAATGTTCTGGGAGAGTGTTTGGTTTGACTGCGTGAGACTCTAATGAGGCCAAAAGTCCATCTCCTGGGATTTCATGTTTGGATGGAGGCATGCTGGTTTCTGGACCTGGAGTTTAATCCCCATGTGGTCTGTCGGGGTCTAATTTGGAAGAGGAGGACTAGAGACAGAGAGCTGGGGCATGAAGAACCAGTCTGACAAAGCAAGCATGAGAAACACATCATTTTTGTTCCAGTGTTTTACAGGATGAAAATAAAAAGACTTTGGTTAGGAGTTGTTTATCTGCACCACCTTCACACAACAAACTGCACTGGGTTCACCACTTTAGTTTTGAAAGGACTGAGACAAAAATAAAAAAAACTTTTCACCTTTTCCCTTTCACAATCTTAACACTCCAACCTGACTCCTGTAACCCAGTGAAGTTAGAGACTGTCTGGAGCATTTCGCCCCAGATTAAGGCCCATATGATGAGGAGAAAGGAAACCCCACAGGATCTGGGAACTGCTTAACTTGTCAGCAGCTCGGCTTCATTAACCACTGGCCCTGGTCCCTGCTCAGCCAATTAAAACTTCAGCTATGTCTGGAGGGGGTGTAGCCACCAGACGCCTTAGACTTCACCTCCGTACAGCATAAACTGCACATCCAGTTCTGATTTTCATGATGATGGCAAATCCTTCTGCAGACTGCAGATTTCATTTGTTAGTTTTGTACTGTTTAGTGTTGAGTTTACACTTTGGCTGGATTTATACTATTGGCTCAGATTAGATTTTCTTTTCCATCCAGGTGGCACATTTAATGGTTTCTATTATCATTTGGCATCATCAACTAATACTCATTTACACATTTATAGCCTCCATGGTTAGTAATTTACATCTTTAACGAGGAGACGTAAACAGATATTAGTTAAGGAAGTGTTGCTAGACAGTAATGAAAACCAGACATAAATGAAAAAAGAGACTGTGTCCCACAGAGTTAGGAAAATGAAAGTAATTGGTTTGAGCTGAGACTGTAAATCCATCTAAAGATGGCATGACAGAGATGTATTTATCAAGAAACAGCTGCTGCCTGCCAAGGAAAAGTACTCAGGGTTCCTATACAGGTCCTATTTAGGTTTGGAAAAGAATTATTGTCTTTCAAGGTGTAATGAGTAATGTTTTTACTGCCCCTTTACAGTAAAGATATGTATCGGTTTGAATGATTGTTGGTCAGTATTAATGACTCAGCTGTTATATCATGTTGTGCTTAGAACTCTGGCTTTTATTTATCTGGCTTCATTTATTTCAGTTACTTTCGCCACATAACCAACGTTAGCATTATCAGCTTTTTCCTTACCAGTCTAGAAGAAACTTTGCAAGTTAAGCAACAAAAAATTTCCCTTTACTTGCCAAGAGCTGTCTCCAGTTGTGAAAGCAACGGCAGTGTTTTGCTTCTAGTTCTATCACTTCTTCTCCTCTGCTGGAGTTATCATGCTAACCAGCTATCCCCGGCCTGGCTCAGCCTGTCTCATCGCTTTCCGATAGCGACTCACTGTAGGGTCCAGACTGCCCTGAACAAATAGTGCTGCTTAGAGGCTGTATTCTAACCTCTTGTATTGTAAATGCAACAATGGCTGAAGCTCTTGGCAAGTAACCGTCATCACCACCCACTCCCAGCAAGAATCCACAGCCACAGCTGCAGAGAAAACTTACAAATAGTCCCTTAAAGTCATAGTAGTCAAGATACTAGTAATGGTTTACGTAAAGCCCCTGAAAACCTGGATTCAAATAATATAAGATAATATAATATGCCAGCTTTAAGAATTTATGATTAAATAAGAACCATTAAAAGTGGGTATGACTTGACTGAGTGGCCTGGTTACACAATAAAACAACTCACCAAATGTTACTAGAGTTTGATTAGAATATTGCACAACTCTCATTGGTGCATGGGAATAATTACCCACATCTAACCAGTGCAAAAGACAATGACAAAATAAATCAAAAAATTAGAAATCTCTTAACTGGAATACCCAAAACTGTTGAAAACTGACCAACAATAGAAAGCAGTATCTGAAAAATGTTTTTAAAGCCTTTAAGACTATTTCATACAATTGATTTACCAGAATTTCACCAATATTTTTATCATCACTTGGACTCAGTGTATTGCTGTAATGACACATAATGCGAGCTAAGAAGAAAACAAGTCTGCCACCTGCAAAATGCTCAGAAAGATAGTTAAATTTGTGAATAGAAGCTGTGTAGGAACACTGAGTGTCCACCACTGTAGCAGATGGTACATCGTGAAATAACACCTGTGTATGTGTGAGAGCAGAGCACATAGTTGAGTCTGTTGTTAAAAGTTAATGGATATAACCACGTGACGTTGTGAGGCTTGTTCTTATTAAGTGTTTTAAGTTTTACATCACTTTGGTGAGAAAGTTTTAAGTTAGAAGAGCGCAGACACATGCTCAGTCATACTGCCCCCAGCAGGCGATGGGAAGGACTGTGCCTCCTATGCTTGTATCAGTTCTGTTGCTGTATTATTGTATTATCTTTGATGATGACATTGTGTAACTACATATGACTCTCACATATCACCATTGTATTTTCTGCTTACAGTGTTTTTATCCTACTTTGCACATAACAGAGATTCTAGGATGCTTTAGTGTTGAGCTGGACTCATTTTAAGAGTCAGTGTGGCTGAATCTGGACATTATTGTTTGTTGTGTTCTCTCTCTGTGTCTCACACATGCACGCACACACACACACACACACACACACACATATTCATGCTTCTGTGCCTTGTCCTGCTGCTGGACGTCACTCGCCTACAGCTGCTCTATTGGCAACAGACACCTGCTACCTTTGCTTGTTTTCTTTGTTGTTGCTGTTTTTGTTTCATACACACACACACACACACGTCTTCTGGCTGAGAGCTGTGCCTTCTGAGCTGTATACACACATACATGTGCGCACACACCTATATGAAAACACACGCTGCCTTCTGCTCGGGGTACAGGCACCTCCCGCTCTTCACTTGTTATTGCTTTGTACACTAACATTGTTTTTTAAAGACCGCTGTAGGCTAAAGGATAGGATGTGCTGTGAATTCATATTAGGTCATTTGCTACTTTTTTGAACATATAATGGATGCTTTTGAGGCATTTCTGCTTTTCTAGACAGTGAGGAAGGGCAAGACAGATGGCGGACACAGAGGGTCATCTGCTAGATTAAAGCCCACAATAGTGCAGATACCTTTCCTGTCTTTCCATATCTGTTTTATAGAACTACTCAGTGACTGTAGAACAACAGATGGTAAAGATGACAACACATCTAAAGGTTTAGACATATCAGTGTACCCACTGCTGTCATGAACTTGTGCCTAGTTCAGTGTTTTCTTGGAGTTGTCAGCCATCATGGTCCTGTGTTATTGATGTTTGTTTCCCAAGATGCTCCTTCCAGCTTCAGTATGAATGTGTAAATTGCTTTGAAGATAACATGGTTGTCGTCTGGACATTTTCGGGTTTCTCTGGCTGCAGAATAACACATTCCTATCACATTCGTTGCCTGCAGTGGGTAGAAAAGTCTTAATAGTCGACTCTGCCCCCAAACAGGCAAGACCCTGCGATGGCATGGGAACTGTTATCTGCTTCTTCAATTTGTCACAGTTGTAGACCAGAACATTGTGATCAGATAGACGGGGGGTGGGTTGGAGCAGGGTGATCCCTCTCTGCTGTGCTAGCCTAAATTAGAGTGTTTTTTTTTTTCTATCTACAGCACATGACACAGATTTGAGAGTGTTCCCTGTAGCATTTATAACCTAAAGTAGGTCTTTTCCTCTGCCGCTGACCTAATACACTGATTTTTTTTTTTCTCCTCCACAGTTGATTCTTAAAATAATTTCTGAAAAAGTGTGGAGCACCACTTTTCCAGGTCAAGTTTTTGTGTTGTAGCTGTGTAAGGAACAACAATCCAGAAATATAGAGCTTCAGAGGTTGAGAGCATTTTGGGAAATGTGGACCGTGATTGTTATTTAAAATTTATTTTTATTTTCTCCAAACAGGTGACTGTCACATGTCCAGGGAGCAGCATGTTTTCTCAGGTGAAATCAGAATGTGTGGTTCAGTCCTCTGATAACAGTGACAGAAGTGTAGCTGACTTTAGGTCACAACTTAAACTGGACTGATTTTCCTTTAAAAAGATGCATTGTTATTTTTATTTTCAAATTTCAGGCCTAAAACATCTCCACACTGTAATCATCCTTATTCTACTTCACTATCAGTGGAATCCAGGTTCCTTTTGCATCTATTACTATTTATTACACTGTCGTGTCTCACACATTATGTGCTGAGGCACATTTCAGCAAAGCCACAAACATCACCCAATTACTTACCGCCTGAAAGTATGTTATGAAGTTTTGTACAGCTGCACATAGCAGCAGACACAAACAATTGGAATACACCACAATTTCAGTTTTCCTGGAATAAAGAAAAGCTCATTAAAATAATTAAATGTATTTTTATGGGGTAATTAAACAGAATGAGTGTGGAAATGAGCACAGTCTGAAAGCACACCTGTTCAGCTCGGAGAAAGTGGATGTTTTTATGTCAAAGGGAGAATGTGCGTGTATAGCATCTAAATCCTTACATGCATCTGCTTGTAAGAGAATGGTTCGACATTTTGGAAAAGACATTTACCCCATTGCCTTTTGTAAGAAAGATGAGGAGATGAACACAATTCTCACCTCTGGGCATTTAGTATTGTGTAAGGCAGAGTCATTGGTTAAAATTATTGAAATATTTGAATTTAAAATGGCTCAAATTTGACCCAAACACATAGGAGGGATAATGTATGTGAACTGGGGAGCTTAGGACCCTGGGAACATAGATATGTTCCCATGTAAGGCTACAGCCAGTTAGCTTAGCTTAGCATAAAGACTGGGGTACGGGTCTGTCCGACAGTAAATGCTCCTGGCCATGAAATAGTCTGGCACATACCACAAATTGTCATGTTTAAACTTTGACTTTTGTACAGATTAAATAAACAATGTGTTTATCAGTGAGCTGTAGAGGCGCTAGCAGATGGATTCTGTTACCTCTGTCAGTCAGGCTAGCTAAGCTAACCTTTTCCTGGTGGTAGCTTCATATTCAGCACACAGACAGAGGAGTAGTATCAGTCTAGATCTCTGCAAGAAAGTGAATAAGCATATTTTCCAAAATGGCAAACTATATCCTGTAGCTACAATGCTGAGAGCAAATTGGGTAGTTTTTTCTTGATGTTCTTTAGACTTTAGTACTCTAAAATATTTACCAGAGACTCATTACTGTGTTCAAGTTAACAAGAAATCAGAAAGGTTGTCTGGCAGGGGAGAAACAACCAAGGCAAAGTCTGCAACAAAATAGAATCCACGCCAGAGAAAAGGAAATCACAGCTCTTGTGTCTTGAAAAGTACTTTAATAGCACTCCCATCTCCTCAGCCCGTGTCTCTCCAGCTGCTACAGTAAAAGCCTGGTGTCCTTTCTGAGGTAATGGAGAATAGCTGTCTGCAGCAGGGACAGAAATTTCACTGACTGTTAGAGCAAGAGCTTAAAGGAACAAATACATCATGATCAAAACACTGCTGGGCCAGGCTGCTGGTGGTATGACATCGCATGCGACTGTTGCCAACATGCTGTGGTGTTTGAGGCTGAGGTGAGAACAGCCACGAGCAGCTCTTTCCTCATCAGTTCACTGGTCTGCATTGAACAGAAACAGCTCTTTAGCAGCAGTCAATGTGCTGCAGACCGCACATGTCAGACTGTCTCTGTGGATTTTAACGCCAACACTCATACCTGTCTGTCTGTCGGCTATTGTGCTAGTCCCCTACAATCACTAGGACAAAATACTGGACTTACCAAGTAGGATAAAAAAGCTGCTCAGTGAACAACAAATTTACAAGCGGCTCTGATGAATCAGACCGTGGAGGAAAAAAAGAATTCAAGGAATTTAGAGAGTTTATTGGCTCAGTTTGTGTAGGTGAAATCTTTTCATGTGGGTGGTTTCCTGCTTTCTGGATCTATCATTGTCTAGTCCTGGCTTTAATGTCTCATTATTCAGTAGGACTACCTTTTGGACAAGGCAGCACATGTATTTACTACATTGTAACATCTGTATGATACGTGATCAGACTCTTTGTATCTTATGCTACTGTAAATAAAAGCTTCATGAAACATGAGGTTAAAGTCTGGTGTTGTCTTCCATTAACACTGAACTGCTGAAATAGTTTGATATTTACTGCAAAGAAAAATCTACATAAAAATCATTAAACTAGATTCAAGTTGCCACTAGTGTTAAAATATTGCACTTCAGTGTAATTTTTAGGTAATGGAGTATTCCAATTTTATGTGATTTAATATTTCTAATACACTCTCTTCTTTTTCATATAGAAATATTGTTCTTTTTACTCTAGTACACAGTTTCACTGTTACTTTTCCTATTAATACTTTATACATAATTGTCATTCTATAACATATGTATAGAGTAAACCACCCAACAGTATATTTGGTCGTTAAAATTAAAAAATGCTGCATATACAAAAATGAATCATTAATAATATTCCTAAAATATACTGCATATAAATATAACACTGATGAGCACTTTTACCTCTGAGTGCAGGGCTTGTACTTACAGTGCACTCTGAAAGTATTCAGACCTGAAAAAATGAATTGAATACTTTCTGGCTGCACTGTATAATTGTGTGTTTTTTGTTTTTTTTTTCGTTTTGGATTTTTGGCCCACAACTCTACTGCTTCACTCTCTGGGCTCTCATTAGCATCGTTTTCAAAGCAAAAAGCTAGAAAATCCCCACCATATGCTTCCTGCTCAGCACCAAATGGCTGATAAATGAACTGGTGAACATAATAAAGCATTTAAGCCAGATATTCATCAAATTCATCAGGTGACTCCAAACCAGTGATAATGTTGCTTTTGTGTGTGCTGGATGTGTAAAGAAGCAAAAGGTTGTAATGTGAACTAATTAACCAGTACTGTCAGGCCTGAGCAAAGTACACAATATTTCCTCATTAAACTTGGGTTTAGAGCTTTCCAGTGAATATACTGTATATCTCAGTGAACCAGATCTTCTCACCTCAGTCCAGAGATCTGAACTGACACCTAACACTTGAAGTTTGGCTGTAGTCTGTATCTGCCTCCCTGACATTAATCACAGACACAAATACATCACACATCCGCAAAGATCGATACAGGCACGTGCCATTTACCAGTTGCATTTATTCCATTCCTATAACGTGACATTTCTCTGACATGGAACAGCTACAATGATAACAGACATTTTCAAACATTCTGCATTGAATCAATATTAAATGTCAGGGAAATTAAGTTACACAGATTTATTATTGGACACGTTTATGATCAGTTTATACAGACAATGAATTATTAATTAACTAAATTAAACCTGTTATTACACATGTCAGATAATGGCTTGTTATTTGAAAAGCAAGACTATGATATAGCTACTGCCGGTAAAAGTCCAACCAATCACAAGAGAGAACTCAGGGTTTTGCTCACACGGATGGACGGAGACACTGTCCAGAGATCAGATCAAAAGGCTTCAGTTAACAAAGGACATACTGCGTATACAGTACATAAACCATTTAAGAGCTGGGCTGACTTTTCACTTTTCTTCCCGAGGCTGAGCTTTAGTGGTACAGGAAGCCAAAAGTTACAGCAGCCCTGAGCAAGCGGGAAAGAAAAAAGTGCTTTGGGGGTTGTTTCTAAATGAACAGAGCTCCGCTGAGATGAAACACAAACGCAGAGGCAGGATCAAAGTTCTAGAGTTTATCACGAGCCAACTTCGTGCTCACAAGTCTGAGGTGGAAACTACAGTTTTTGTCGCTTCATCTGAGCTGCACAGTACTCGCAGGAGGCTAAACTGATATCAGGTATGTCCCTTTTCTTTTCCTCTGTACACAGGCATGCAATGTGGACAGGCTCAAATTAGCTTCTCTAATCACCCACCATCCCCCTTTCATTTAACTGCATGAAAAGACCTTCTTATATACTCAAGCAAATTCCACAGAGATTAATTGTACTTTTTTTTTTGGGCAAGTCAGCAAGTCATACTACCAATAAATCTACAAGTGGCTCACTTACTGCTGGCTGAGTGTCAGTGGTCATCTGTCAAATGGCCGGAGTGAAAAGCCCAGAGGTTGTTTGTTTTCTAAATCTTTTCTAACCCAAAAGGAGAAGAGGAGAGGAAGATGGAGGAAAGACAGAAGTACGTTTGATGATTTCAAACTCAGTTAAGACCCAGGATTTCCACTTCAATCCTCAACCACCATCATTTTCTCCTCTCTCCACCTCCTACACCGGTTCCCTCTCTTAACTTAGTTCTCTCCCAGTTTGAGTCGTGCAAATTCATTGGCCATCTGTAGCGCCTCCTGCAGGCACTGTGTGTTCCTTCCTGTGGCCTGAGCAGACATGTCTTTGCCGCCTCCTTTGCCATCCAGCAGGGGGCACAATTCCTGAACCCACTCGCTGGCCTTCAGACCACGGTTGGCCAGGTCCTGGAGAGGGGTGGGGGTGGGGGGTGGGGGGGGAGTGATACGGAGGTTAGATCTGTTAAAGACGTGGCGCTGAGAGAAGGCGAGGCTTCCTGCGCACTGTGTGACTGGATGAACGAGTGGGTGTGTTACCTGAGGGACTTGACACAGGCAGGTGATCTTGCCGGCGTCAGGGTCCACGGTGAAGAGCATCGCAGCGGTCTGAGGGGACTGCGACTTCAGCAGCTTCAGTGACTCGTTCAGAGCCTGACGGGGGGGGGGGAGAGAAGAATGGATGTAAAGGAGAAAAAAATGGAGGGAGAAAGAGGGAAACAGTAGAAACAAGGAGGGAAGAAAGAAAAACAAGTCTCCTAATCAGCACTATTGATGTCTCAAGGTTAGAACTAATGAGCCGCAGAGCTGATTTGGTCCCGTGGCAATAACACAGTGAGATAAGCTATGAGACGGTGCCTGAGAAAATGTACAATACTGCAAAGACAAAGTGAATTTTAATACTGTTTGCACTTTGCATTTGTGATTTTTACAGGAAGCTAATGAAGTCTTAGAGTTTGTATTATGGATTTACTCTGTGTCTATTTAGGATCCTCTTCCTTTTCAATACATTTAAATACACTGGATAGAACAACCCTGTCCCCACTCTCACCTTAGCTGAGGCTCCTGTCTCCATCTCCATGATGAGCAGCGTTTGGTTGGGGCTGCTTTCGATCACCTCCTTGGTCTTTTCCAGGACTCTCTTCTGGATATCAGCCTTGTAGTTGCGGTCCAGGTCGTCCATGGTCTTCTTCAGGCCCTTCAGGGTTTCCCTCATCTCGTCCTTCTGCCACTGGGAGATCACTGCTGTGCCTATCGACTGCAGAGGGGACAGACGTGTTGATACCACAGCACTCAGCTGTTCTGCTATCAAGTTTTACTGGAACAAAAAAAATGTAAAAAAAGTATTTTACCTCAGTCATGTCGGCGATCTCTTTCTGTATGTCCTTGTTTGGGGCTGTCTGCTGCTTCACCTTGTCTCCTAGTGTGGCCAGAGACTGGAGCAGGGCATCTGCTTTCCTCTGGGCCTGGTGAGTATAACCGGCAGAAGTGTGAGGGAGAAGAGAAAAAAAATGCAGGGATAGATGAAGATAGATGAAGAAAGAAAAAGAAGAAGAGGAAGAAGAAGAAGAGTGGTGGGAGTGAGAAGAGGAAAAGGCGAAAAGATAAAGAGGAGGATCAAACAGCAATTGTTGTCTAAAAATAGTGAAGATTAATTCGTCCTCGGGGCCTGGAGAGAGAGGAGAGAAATGCAAAAATGCTCCTCTCTGGCTCCAAGTTCACCACAAGTCAAAATCAAGCTTAATTAAAGTTTCATCACTGGGTTGCTTTTTTGCACCAGGGACCAAAATAAGGCACACAGTCCCTCAGTCTGAGACTCATTTTCATTAAGGTCAGGTTATAGCACACCGTAACAAGCAATAATTTCATATTAGATCAACAAATACATTGTGGGAAAATAAATAAGTCTACTAAATATTAGCGTATCTCTTTTGTAGTGTAGGTGGATGTGTGTGAATGAGCATGATGCTGGAAGCGCGTGTGTCCTAACCTTCTGGGCCTCTGTTCCTGTCACAGCAACAATGCGGCGGATGCCCTTAGCGATGGCCTCCTCCGAGACGATGACAAATGGCGCAGCGTGACCTGAGTTCTGCAGATGGCTGTAGATAACAGAAACAAACAGCACAATACCAACAGTGTTACACAAGTGTGGGAGGCAGATGAGAAGGAGAGAGGAGAGGAGAGGAGAGGAGAGGAGAGGAGAGGAGAGGAGGAGGAGGAGGAACGGCAGAGAAAACATTACAAAAACAACAGCAGCAGGAACTCGGGATTCTTTGAAGTGGCTGCGCATTAAAAACAACATCAAAGACAACATCAGGAAGCACAACAACAGTTTGCTGAAATCTGAAGTGGCAAAAAATGGCGGTGATGGTGGGACTTGCAATTAAAAAACAAACTTCATGCAAATGTCTCCTCCAGTGCTTAAATCCAAACCAGCTCTACTCTTACATATACAAAATACAGCCTGGAAATCATTTGAACTCCCTCAGTGACAAATGAAAGTCTTGCTATAATCTATGTCAGAGCGGGGGACGTCTAGGCATTCAGGTGGATTTTACAGCCAGGAGCAGAAACTGTTAAAGTCAGCAGAGCAAGTCTAATCGCTAGATTGAGCTCTACAAAATATTCAAGGCCTCATCTGCACAGAGACACGATCGTCTCACTGCCACAAATCCAATTAATGGGTTCCACTTTACACACCACCACTGGGCAGGTCTGACGCTTCTGAAAGCTGTTGGCTTCATGCAGATGCAGACATTTATTCAGAGACTACTCATATTCTTCATGTTCATCTGAGTTATGTGGCACACTTGACTCCAGTCAGAACATACACAGTAACTACCAGCAGGACATGAGATGTAATGGTGAACACACGCTTAAATCAAAGCAAGAGCTCAGGTGAGGAAAGTGTTGTACACAAGCACACTCTTGACTGACTGCAACACACAGGATCATTGTGTGTAATGACAGGCGCTTATGGAGCACGGTCTGAGATTTCTGGGTATAAAATAACGAATATAAAATGATTTGAAGCTAGGTTAACCACACTAAATCCCAAGAATTTCACTTGAGTCAATAGCTGAGATGACAGTTAGCGCTAATGTTCTACGCTAGTTACGTTACCTTTAGCAACAGTTTTGCTATGTTTTTTTCTGGAGGATTTAGCTATGGCATCATGTACTTCTGACTTACACTGGAATAACACACAGAGTTACAAAGATGTTAGCGCATCAAAATGGCTGTTTTTCAGTTTAACATAACAGCAAAGTAAGAATCAGTATATACAGTTTGTTTTCACTTTAGTGAAGGCTAACTATGGCTGTCTCACCAGCTAGCTTTCAAATGATAATTAGCTCTCTGTATGAAAAATTAAATAATCACAGAAATTAAACAGTCATCATTTTCACAGGGTTAATTCAATTTCAATTCAATTCAATTTTATTTATATAGCACTGAATCACAGCAAAAGTCATCTCAAGGCACTTTTCATATAGAGCAGGTCTAGACCGTACTCTTTAGATTATTATAATTACAGGGAGAGACCCAACAAATCCCACCATGAGCAAGCACTAGGCAATGTGTGTTTTTTATTTATGTATTTTATGGTTTTTAATGTAATCTTATTGAAGCTGGGGTATTTTATTACTTCATTTCCCCCTGTAAAGTACTGCATTTACATTGTTTTTAAAAAGGAAAAATTATCATGATTATTTATCATCATTACCATTATAGCATTGTATTTTCAAAAGGCCAGGCTCCATTCTAAACTTAATTTTGACCAAGTTATTTCAGTTTCTGCATTTTGGCCTGTAAGGCAGTACAAGTCTGCTACTGTATTTTGTTATAGCTGCATCAAAAACCCCACAGAAAGGATGCATGTGTAACAGTGCAAGGAATGCAACCCAAGGCAAATAAGGATCTAATTTATAATTCTCTAATTTCTATTTTACTTTACCCATGATGCACCAACCATGGTCGGTGGAATACATTTGCAGAACAGTATGGTTATGAGGCTCAGTTTACCATCAGTAGTACTTTGAAACAACATGGGGAAAAAAAAAAATCAGGCTAAGGTTAAATATCACACCAAGTACTCATCAATGGCCAAACAGTGATATACTATACTGTTTTTTTAGTCATTCTATAGTCTTTTATCAAGTATGGTCATCTGCACTTTTGACTGACACCTAACCTGGAAACAGGAAATATGAATTTCACTGTTGTGTTTCTACTGCCCTTTGTCGTCTCTGTGTTTGTGAACATATGTACAACATGTATTTGACAATTTGTGATCTAAATTTCTAGGGAAAAACAGAGAAGTGAGAAACTAAATTTGGATGAAAAATTTGACATTTATAAACCAGAGGGACTTGAGAACAAGCTGCAAACATCTTCTCCGCATGAGTTTTGCTGTCAGGCTTGTTTTTCAGTACTAATGTAGTGAAGTAAAGTGAACTGAGATGCTGACAGGTTGGTTTACATCCCCTGTCATGAATGAGCAGAAATGAATGAGAAAAGAAATAAAGCATCGTACTCACGTTCCACCACAAAACTCAATGGAGGTGAGGGAGCCAGCAGCACTGCTGGGGTCATCCAACAGGTCCTGAACGGGGATGCCAATAGATACGACTCGGACAGGGTCGGGGTAGGTCTCATCAAACACGGCGCGCAGACCCTGAATGGCCTTGGCTTCTGCTAGGGGGGCTTCCATGGCGTACACGGGCTGCACAGTTTATATATAGTAAATATTAAGAGTTAAGTAAAAATCAATTATGGCAAAGGTAAAGACCACATGAAAATAATCAAGACTGAAGGTTGGTACAAACACTTCATTGTCTCTTAAGGAGACATCAACCATTTACCTTCTTTACTTTCCCTTTACTTACTTAATTTCAGGAAGGTTTTTAGCATCAATGTTAACAGTTGAGTTAGATCTGTCAAGTACATCAACATTATTCAGAGTAAAGAGATATGTAAATCTTTTATTTGCAAGTTCAGTTAAACTTAAATTCTGCTATCTGGCAAGTGATTATTTTGTATGTATTCCCAAACTGACCTTAGCATCTCTAATCATGGCACAAGCGATCTCTTCAGTTCGGCGGATCTCCCCAGTGCTAAGGGCACCTTTAGCAGTAAAGTCAAAGCGAAGGCGGTCGGGAGCGACCAGGGAACCCCTCTGGTCCGCCTCTCCCAAAACTCCTCGCAGGGCAAAGTTCAAGATGTGTGTGGCAGTGTGGTTGCTCATGATAGGCCTACGACGAGCCTGGAAAGAGAACGTGAATGGTTATTTGTCAGATAAACAACTCTATAAAACAATAAGAGATGTCAAATCCTGTGTATGTTCTCACCTCATCTACATGTAAGGTAACACGGTCTCCAACCTTCAGCGTTCCGTAGACAGTCCCCACATGGAGAACATAACCTCCTCGAACCTGTGTATTCTTCACCGTGAACTCCATCCGCTGCAAACAGAGAAATACAGACAGAGAGACAGCATGGTTGGACATTTTTATGTCTGGCAGAAAAAAAGGAAAACATGCAATAAATTTAAAATCCTGTCAGTTTAGTTAGAAAGCTGGCTGATGCTTTGTAAGAGTTCTGTTCCAACATTTGGAGATTAAATATACAATATTTAAAACTAACACCCAAGGGTTTTTGAAAAGTTGTAAGAACTTGTGTCGGATGTGGAGAACAAAGACTTATCAAGTTAGACAAGGTCTAGCAAGTCTTCATATAATAAAATATTGAGACGCAGAAAAGAAACAAAGTACTGATATTTGAATGGATTTGTTTTTTGACAGACAGCCTTCTGCAAACTGTGATATGAATGTGTTCTCACGCCATTCAAGCTCTCACTCATGGGACAAAGACAAGAACAATTTATCATCTTTTACCTTTTTCTTCTGTCAAAACTGTGATATTGTATTTGGCAGCCTTTGTTGCCTTGAAGAGGGTCTATTTGCCTGCAGACACGTTTTCCACCAGCTATCAGACCCACCAGGCCTATATAACCAAATGTTCACTACCAACTAAGTGTCAGCTCTGAAGATAAGATAGTGTGATTATCTTTTCTCCCCAATTTCTAATTAGGGAGAAAAGATAATAAAAAATACAAAAAGGTGATTTTTTTTCTTTGTACCTGCAATGTGACTGCTATGCAGTTTTGCAAATTACCCTAAAGAGGGCTTTTAATACCTCAGACCTTTTTTTACAAAACACTCTCAAACAGTGTCGGTGGAGCTCATTACAATCCCGAGAAGCACACTCATCCACTTTCTGTTTTCATTGCAATTTTCTTTATTTCTGCTGCACTTACATCCTCTGTGGTGTCATCCTCTCGAAGCATGTAGCCCTCGTCAAACGTCTGTCCACCCTGCTCAGCATAGAAGGAAGTCTGGTCAAGTAGCACCCCGCATTCCTGACCTGTGGTCACTTCATCGCAGAAGGTGCGGTCATGGCGCAGGGCCAGCACTGTAGCCGAGGCCTGCTGAAACTCTACACACACAGACAGGATGAGGCTCAGTATATTAATGTCCTGAAAATACAGACATCCCACTGAACTGAGGTCTGTGGGTGAAAATGCCTTATCACTAACCATAGTTGCCGTTGTCTTCTGAGGTGTATTTGTATTTGGGAGAGTCATCTGTGGCAGGTATCTGCTTGTTTCTCAGCTCTTCGATGGCATAGATGTCCAACATGATGTGGTCCTCATCTCCTGCGCCCTTACCCTGGGACTTCAACTATAAACACAAACTTGAGTAACTTATCCAGAGAAATTACTGCAACATTAATTGAAAAAGTGACATAATTAGAGCATTTCTGGTAACCCTGGAAATCATAGATTTGTTTACCTAGTTTAGTTCAACATTGTAACTGGATAAAGGTGACAGATTACTTTGGATAGGTCTCTTATGTCAAGTCTAAATTTGACTGTATCCGGTCAAAAAAGGTTTCCTTAAAGTGCTTTTTCCCCTTTAATTGGTTTTGTTTCCTGTGTATGTGCCTATAAGGTGACAATACTCCAGCCTACATGAGTTATTATAGTGTCTGATAAAAGTGTGAGTACTGTCACAGAAACGTGGTCTCTCTCACTTGTGTCATGACACTCATGAGAAAAGTTTTACTTACTCTTACAAAGCTTTATTTTTATTGATATTCAGTCTCTTTCACATTCAAAACTAAACTTAGACTTGAATCCATGTCTCTCTGCACACTGACACTACAAGCTTCACAAAGTTAGGATTTACGTAAGTTATTGTATTAAATGCCCTTATATTATATAGGTGTACTTCATATACTGGTAAATCAGTCTACTCGACAGGAGAAAATATCAGTGCTTAGTTTATCAAACTCCCCATCTGGCAGGGAGCAGAACTGCAGTGCCAGTATGCAGAGTATACAGACACAGGTTCACTGGGATGTGTTGGAAGGCAGTATGAGGCTGCAGTATTACAGAAAAGAAATCAATCTTTCTGCTAAATCAAACAACAAGGGATTATAGCTGGGCTGTAAAGTAAATGAGGGTTTATTTAAACAGCAGGTGCATGGCCTCTGATTCTGACTTACAGTGCAATACTGGAGAACGCTGAGACACAGCAAAATAGTTTACCCATGGGAATGGACACAAAACACTGCGCAGCGGAGTTTCCCCTCACACGGCATTCAAGGCCAAATTTAAACAGTGCTATCAGAACGTTTCCTTCATCGCCCTCCACCCTTCCTCACCTGTGCTGCCTTTTTCTCCTCTTCAAAGGCAGCCATGTCCACCCCCATGCCTTTCTCCTCTGCAATGAGGGAGGTCAGGTCCAGAGGGAAGCCGTATGTGTCATACAACAGCCATGCTGTGTCACCTGGACACACAGAGAGAAAATGCTGTTTGATATGCACGAGAGGTGTCAGTCTGAAGCAACAATGCTTGAAGACTCAAGCAAACAGTAAACATATTACTGATACAAAACGATGCAGGCATCATCTCTGTCAATCAGTGAGAAGTTACAGGTGTGTGCTATTATTGTATTTCCAACAATGCAAATGCATTCTGCAAGGACACAGTCTGTCAGGCTTGTATTTTGGTATCTGTAGTGTTTCATTTTGGCTGAGCACACAAATGATGCCATCACCCCTTAGGAACACAGAAGAAATTAATTAGAGGTAGGTGACAGTCTGTCAGAGAAATCCAATACAGTGTACACCAACAACCCTGGAGGACATTTTCAAGGGAAGTTGGATGTACAGCAATTTTTTATGTTGTGAATTTATGGTTGGGAAAAAAATCAACTATTAGGATTTTAGCTTTTCTAATTGCAGTCTACAGAGTATTTTTAAGTATTGAATAAGAAACATTTGAGATATCATGCATGACGGTCAGACAGATGGATGAAGGAAGGAAGAGACCGATCCATGTTGTCAACAAAAACTATTCTAATTGGATGAAAAGCGAGAAGACAATAGGAGGAGGGAAGGAGTGATAGAGAGAGGCGTAGAGAGAAAGTAATGTGGGTGGTCAGTTGAGATCAAAGGCAGAGAGAGGGGAGAGAAAATAATTTTTTTGAAGCAGATTCAAAAAACATGACAATGTTAAAATAAACCTAAGCTCTTGCCACTAATATCAGGTAGGACATGTCATGCGTACACATAAAAGCACTAACACTGTGTCTTACCAGGGATGGTCTTGCTGTCTCCTAGACTCATGATCTTCCTATCAAGGATACGGCGTCCCCTGCTGAGGGTTTTGAGGAACTGCGTCTCCTCCTCATTAATAATGTCCTTCACCATTTCTGGGTCTTTCTTCAGCTCTGGGAAAGCGTCACCCTGAAGAACAGTGACGCCAGATGGGGATTGATGACATGATGGAGGAGGATTGGAGAGGGAGAAGCAGAGAGATGAGATGAGAGAACAGAAATATGCACCTTTTACAGTGACTGAAAGAGAATACAGGGTATCTGCACAGTTTCTGAGGCTAAATTTAATGCATTTTAAGACCTTTTTAAAGACCTTAACAAAGAAATTTGAATACAGAGTCTGTTCCAATACCCACACTTGAGGGCTTGAGCACTCAAGTGCACATTCATGCAATGCCAGGTAGTGGGCAAGAGCGTCCAGTGCTGGCAAAAGCCAATTCGCAGTAAACACAACCCACACTTGATACATAATGCTACACTAATACCACTCTAAAGTGGTATCAGAGCCAAGTGTATCCCACAATTTAATTCCACCGGCTGTGCTATTTCAATCCAGTTGTTGGCAGTATTGTGGCTATAGGCTGATTTTGGGACAGTAGGACAGATCGTAATCGATAGACATGAAGAAAGTGAAGTGCTGAAATGCTGGATTCAGCAGTTCTCTGGTTCCTCCCACAGTTCAAAGACATGCAGGTTAGGTTAATTTGTGACTATAAATTGCTCGTAGGTGTGAATGGTTGTCTGTCTATGTCAGCCCTGTGACAGACTGGCCATCTGTCCAGGGTATAATGGATGGATGGATAATAATGTAATACAACATTACTGCCCAGCAATTCCCACTGCAGTCTAAGACACTAAGCACAGCACACAGGACTTTTTGAACATGACATAATTTTAAAAATCACCTGAGACAGAAGAAGAAAAAATATTTGGCTCGGTCAAGACCAAAATAAAACAGTAGATACAGTGAAATAAAAACAAGGAAGGTGGAAAAAGAAAATCTCACCAGGGAATCCACCACCACATCCACCAGGGAGGCAAAAAAGCCTCTCTGAGCTCCCAGCTTCTCATGGGAATAACGGACTGCACGACGCAGGATCCTCCTCAACACGTACCTAACATGATGGAAACAATAAAAAAACTAGTGAAGTAGTACTAGCAAAGCAGTGAAGTATTAAAAATTATCTATAAAACTTTGTAATCATTGCCACTCTGTCTGAAACCTTGTGCAGTTTTGCAATATTGTGTTTGTTTGTGTGTTTGTCAGTACTGAAACATCAAATTACCACAGCAGAAATTTGTAAATATAATACCTATAGTACCTCAAGGACTAGCACACTAGTTTATTCAGCATGTAATGACATTTGTTGTTGTTGTCCATTAACAAACTACAGTATACTGTGCTTGACTTTCTACAGATACTGCATATGCTTCAGATATTTCTTAAGTGTTCCAATTCCCTCCATTTTTTGCTTGGAAATGTTCATGTCTCACCCTCTTCCTGTGTTGTCAGGCCGGCCACCGTCGGATAAGGCGATGGTGATGGTCCGGGCGTGGTCAGCCAGGACACGATAGGCCATGTCGATACCATCAGCATCCTCAGCACCTACTTTACCAGTGTAAGGTCGAGCACCTGTACCCTGAAACAAACACAAATTATGTTTTGACTGTGTACAAGATCAGTGGTTTCCAACTTTTTCCAACTTCCAATATTTTTTTTGCAGTTTCCTTTTTTCCAGTAGTTTTGGTTAGGTATGCAGTCATACTACCACTTGAACTATGTATCCATTATTTTGACTTCTCTGCTCATTTGCTAACAGTTTGCTGCAAACACTGTTACTGTATACTAGAGATCAGTCTCACAAATCTATTTTTGTGTTTATATTAAATCTGAATACAAATAGTTGGATATATTTCTTTTAACTGAATCATATTATTTATTTCTTCACATCTTTTTACACAGAATCTGGTTAGGAATCACTGTATTAGATTACTGTGTTTTTTATATCACCTCAGGTGGGGAGGATTTGAGGCACACTGCTGCCAAATTTAAGTCTGCTACGAATATTGCTTTTGTCAACGTAGCATTTCAAGTAGCTACAGTGTGCTATGCTGTGTGCTGGTACTTGTACTTATGTATACCTTGAACCATGCAATAAAACAGCAAATGATTGAAATGTTGTTATGCAGCTGACTGTGTTCAATTTCTCCATGAGTATGTGAACGCTGCAAAATAATTACGGCTAAAACAATGTTAACTGTTTTAATGGCATAAATTAGAGATTAGCCAAAATCAACACCAAATTTATTTTTCAGGTTCTTGGGCAAGATCAATTTCGGAACATTGATGTTTAAGGTGGCATTTGCAGTTGCTAAGATCCCATGCTGAGGAACCAGCAGCCTTGAGGTTTAGATTAGAGTAGACAGGTGTGTGACATTAAAAAGTGTACCAGCAGATTTTCCTAACAAATTTATACTTCTATTCAGTCACACAAATTTTGGGCATTTCAGTACCTTCTGAATGGCTTCAAAGTATGGGATGAAGAGATCAGTGTCATAATTGGACATTTTGTTCTGCAGTACAGACACCAGGCGCTCCAGACCCATCCCTGTGTCAATGCTCTTCTTGGGCAGCGGCTTCAGCTCTGTCTCTGACTCTCTAAAGGGGGTGGAGAGGGAAACAAATTAATGACACCAACTCACTGATCAGTAAATTAGTATATGACAAAGCAATCTTGCAATGGGACACAGGTTTTTCCTGTTGTGAGCATGTGTAAGAATTTTACAAACTAACCTATTGTTCTACAGTGGAATCTGATTTATTTGGAAGTTCTACTTTTCAGTTTGTTAAAAGGAGGATCATACAATTCCGTTCAGTTTACGTCAAACTAATTGTTTGTAATACAAGCAATTATTCACCTTTTCATACCCACAACATTTCTGTTCTGAGTCTTCTCTATCAGAAACCAGATGAATAGTCTACATGGCCAAGTTATCAGATTTCTTCAGCAGAATCTACTTGTATTTTCCTTGATCCCCTGACATGAAATAGGTCTACTGTTGAGACTTATAGAATCAGATTACTTGTAAACAGCAGGTAAACAACTACTATTGTCTTTGGACTGCTCAAACAATAGAATGAACTTGTGTGGAAAAAGGGTGTGTACATTTGATTCAGTATCTGCACTGCATACTGTACAAAACAGATGATGATAAAGGTGTGTCCAAATTCCAACTTCCATCACCTGATGTTAATGGAGCTTGGTTTATGTTAAGGCGTGCTAATGTCACAAAGCTTGTGATCGTTTTCATGTTCTTTACACAACCCACTGAACTGAGTTGAGAACCACAGCCATATACTGTTGTATATCTGTTGTAGGTTTATTTTGTTCACCCTATCACCAGACTAGTTGGTTGGAAATATACAAAAAAAAAAAAAA
>BRZM01000042.1:117994-148145 GCA_033238685.1 Lates japonicus | reverse complement strand
AGCTGAGAGTACACATTTTGTTGATAGATACTGCAGTTTCTCTCAGCTTAACAGTTTACGGTCCACCCTGAAAACTAACTTTTAAGGCTAGTAATGGTGTGAAAGTGATCAGGGAACAATAGATGACAAAGCAACACTCAGGATTAGTGCAGTCACATGGCCATGACTACACTAATCCTGACATGAAGCAAGAATATGTAAACAAATGCAATGAACCAGAAAGATTTAACATTTATTCCAAAGGCATTTCCAACAATGTTTTATTTTAGAATAGCTGAAACTAAGCACTGGTGTGTGAATAATTGCGCCAGTTTGACCAGAAAGTCTTAAAACAATGGGAACTGAAAAATGAATGAGCTGCTTTTTTATTCTGCAAAAGCATAATGTGGTTCACAAATCATTAGAAATGAAGCGGCTGTCCTACAGTATACGACTGAACTGACATTTGATTTGTGAGGTAAATATACCGCCCGTTAAGAACTTTTAATGTAATCTCATCAGTCACCTCTGTGTGTGAGACTGTTACCTGTTGAACTGGATGAACACCAGGTTCCAAATCTCCAGGACGTTGGGGTCATCCATGTTCACCAGATGAGCGGCGTCTCTCCCTCCGATGCGGTCGAAGTGGATCTCACTGCAGGGCCCGCAGGGACCAGTGTCTCCCATCTCCCAGAAGTTATCTTTCATACTGCCAGGCAGGATGCGAGCCTCATCCATCCTGAGAGAAACAAAGCAAACACAAACAGAGATTTCATTGTATCAGTATCAGTATTATTAAAAATGAAGTTGTTCGTTGTGATGTGTTAAAAATAGTATAATAATTAGTGTAATTTATTTGACTCATATGTGAGTATTTACCCTATATCTATATGATTTTATATTGTTGTTTTATAATTGCCTGATTATTTAAAGGGAGATTGAGAGAAGATTTGAGAATAAAGAGAAGACTTTTATGTGACTGTCAAGACACGTCTGAGGACCAATATTCACAACATAATCTTAGAAATCAGAACAACAGACACATGGTTAACAAAAGAACAGTAGTAGTAGTCTATTACTTAAATAAATAGTAAATAACTGCACCAAGGTTGACTCACCAGGGGGAAAATGTTTCATGTAAAGATAAAATGATGAGACGGGGAGTTAAAGAAATGGAGTGAAAGAGAGAATCTTCTAGGCTATTGTTGTGAGAAGTATGGTGGTTCGCTGGGACTTGGAGAGGGGAAGAAAGACAGTTCCCCAGGGAAAGATCACAGATTATGCAATTACTTTAAATAGGGGAAGATACATGGTAGCTGTTGTGAGGCACTCATGTGCAAATTCGAGTACAATACATGATTTGTAAAAAAAAATGTTGGAAATTATTCGTAGGGGGGCCATCAGGTACTCCCAGGCGATAATGCAGAGCATGAAAAATAAGTCACAGTGGGCCGTGATTTTAAACAGTAACTCAAATAAGCCCAACAGCAAATGCCTTTATCTGACGCATTCACAAATACATCTCATTAACAAGCTAGTCTTACCCTAAGTCGATCCAGATCTGTTTGCACTCCAGGTCAGGCTCCAGGCCTGCATCAGCATTACCCCCAAAGTAGGTGACATACAGACGGTCTATGGAAATACCAAACTCCTCAGTCAGCAGCTCCAAGGCCATCTTACAGGCCAGTTGCTGCAGAGGAAGGTGGGAAGATGCAGAATGAGCAGAGAGAAGAATGAGATGAGACAGTAGACAATGAGACAGAAGCATCAAGCACAAACACTCACACACACATAAAAACTGATTCACATAGGAATCTAATAATAATAATAATAATACTTTATTGATCCTTGACAGGAAATTGCTTTGTTACAGCAGCAGCACACCAACCATCACCAAATATAAATTAAGATAAAATTAAAAGAGACAAGTGTAATCATGAAGAAAGAAAAACAAAGAAAAACAAGAGCAAAACAAGAGCCATACAAAATATACAGAAAATTACACTATTAACATTGTATTGCAGTGTCTAGAAATACACAGCATATTGCACATAAACCGATATTTAAAGTTGTTACTGTTTAGGATTCTAAATGAATTCATAAATTTGGTGACATAATACCTTAAAGTAGTCCCCAAAGGACCAGGACCCCAGCATCTCGAAGAAGGTGTGATGGTAGACATCTTTACCAACATCGTCCAAGTCATTGTGTTTGCCTCCTGCACGGATACACTTTTGGGTGTTGGCAGCACGATGCAGCCTGGCCATAGGGTGGGATGGATCAATGGTGTTGAGGAAGATGGGCTTAAACTAAGAGAAAAGGGTACAAAAAGCACATTTTTGAGTTGTGTTCTATTTAAAGTTTGCTACAAGGATCTTAGAAATCAAATTGCTGTAAATCAGTATATAAAAATGAGAAAGCATGAAAAGAGAGGCACAGATATTTGGGAAAGACGTGGAGCCATAGATAGTGTACCTGGTTCATGCCAGCATTGGCAAAAAGCAGTGTGGGGTCGTCCAGTGGAATGGTGGATGACGAGTGGACGTACTGGTGCTCATGGCGACGGAAGAAGTCAATGAACTTCTCACGGATTTGAGCTGCACTCAAAGAGGAGTCCATTCTGAATCAACTCTGTATAAAAATACACAAAAAAGGAAATAAATACTGTAGCCTTCAAGCATGTTTAAATGGACGGTTCTCAAGGACAGCAGCAATTTTTAATTTAGCTCCACATCCAAATTAAATTGTTCTAGGGTCCCTGACTGTGTTTCACAACATGAAGATTTAACTCTGCATTATGCGTTACTAGAACAGCTAACAGCATGGTGATTATCACACTCCAAGGAGCTGGACCTAGTTAAATGGAAACAAAGGAAGACAAATCATTTGGTCTCATGAAAACCAACATTTGTTGTTTAATTGAATAAAAAGTCAAAATGTTGAAACTTCTTAAACTAAGTAAAATCAGCACCTGTGCCTTTTGTGTGTTTGAGCTTTGTGTGTGTTTACGGCTGCACGTTCAAAAAAGCCAGTTGGAGCAATGCCTTTCCCTCTGAATTACAACAGGAAAAGGCAAAAGGTGTGCAGGCAGCAGTCATCAAAGGTGGGCTCTCACTACTCCTGCAACCACATTGAACTGGACTGCCAACTTGGCAGTCTGTGTCTGCAGAGTGCAGACTAGAGAGGTTAAAGACTCAGATGCCTTGTCCAACTGGCCATAACCAACAACAGCTCTTACTGTATATGTGGACAAACATGGATGAACTCTTCCAGTGTGATACTGGCAACAATAATAACATGGGCAGAGTTGTTGAGATGAGGCTGATAAACACTGCACACCATGGCATCTGGACATTACAAGACCTGACTGTTAAATGTCAACACTAGAAATAAATTTACGTAGAGGTTTTTTTTGTAAAATATGTGATCCATCCCCTAGGCTCTCGAACAGGGATAACAAAGATACTACCAAATTGCTACACTGCCATTTCGGTCAAACTATTTTTCTGTTAATTTCTGTGAAAGGCGTTTGGCTCTAAGGCACCAAAGAACCTTAAAGCAATTACACCAGTTACAAACCAGTTTAACCAGCTTGGCCTTTACTGCAAATCAGCCATTTGCCGCCAGGTCTTAGTCGTCTCAACACATATTATTTAAGATATGGGAAGGATTTTTATTTAGGCCTGTAGTAACATGGGTGATATGACAGTACATCATTTGATAGAATATAAATTTGCCAACTGTCAGAGATTTTGCCCTACTGTTTATCATGGCAGCCATAGCCTCAATATCTGTGGCTGTATTAGAACATTTTGGACAATGCTGTCAATTACTGAGCAGGACTGCTTTATTGTAATGCTGACTTTTTTTTTATAGGAATTTCTGCATTAATGTCATGAAGATACTTGATAAGCCAGGGATTTAATTTTCCAGATAAGGCACAAACATACGATCTATACATCAAACAAGTGGCTTTTAACACCCTATCATGTAGACCATTTAATAAATGTATACTTCTTATACTGCATAAGTGCTAAATAGAGGGTAAAGCATGAATAATTTATCACATCACACCAAATTCAGGAATGTGAATTTTTGTTAATTACATATTTTGACCCAATCATCAAGACAGTTTTACGCCACGTGTCCTGACAGGCTGTCTTAACAGAGATATTCTACTCTATATTTTCCTCCAACCTTTCCTTTGGCTCCTCTCATAAACCAACTGCAGCTAAGGAATCCTGTGAGGTAGGTGAGGCTTTTCATGCTGCAGTGCACTATAATCAAACTGACAATATGTTTGTACCAGTTTTAGATCTGAATGTGTGACAGCATAGCACTGTCATATTACTGCAGTATTGCATCACTCAATTGCTCATCTTACAGATGATTTGGCTTTTCTAAGGTTCTTTGAGCTTTTTAAAATTTAAATTCCATACAGACAACAGCTTTAAGGCTTGAATGCATTCATGGCGCACTTTGCAACCATGGGTGCTCACAAAGGATATAGTTTGGTGAAATGAAGCTTCTGTAGTGTTTAGGATTTGCAGCTGCCATGAAGTACCTAGGAAGGCCTATGGGAGCAGCTGTGAGCGAAGGCAGGAAAAAATGTATGAGCAGTTGAGAGGTTTTGATGGTATTGCTAACAATTGTGATAATCAATTAATAATTCAACTCATTTATCATTTAAAATGCCAAACATTGCTGGGTCCAGGTTACCAAGTGTGAGGATTTGCTGCTTTCCTGTTGACATTATAGTAAATTTGACACCTTTTCAATTTGAAGACACACCTAAGGCTTCAGAAAACTTGAAATGTGCATTTTTAAAATGTATTTTCTAATGTTTTATAGGCCCAATTAATAATATCTTTATTTAAAAAGTTGACAGAGATCATCATTAGCTACAGCTATACTCCTCATTCAGTAATATATTGTGTTGTGAAAGCAATATATAAATATCACTCCTATAAAAAAATAAAGTAAAATAAATATCCATAACACTTGTGAAGGACAATGCATTATTTTGATATGTCACAACTGAGTCAAAACTTGTTTTTCTGTGACTCCATTACTGGCTACAAATTCCACTTGTTAGCTCCTCAAATAGTTACTTCAGTGAAATTCCAACACCAATGAAAGTGTCTTTGAATTGCCTCTCCTGTGGTTTCTTCCATTTTTCTTGTGTGTCATAAGTTTTATGACAGTTTGTTATACTAAACTGTAGTGTTAAGTTAGAGAAAGAAATCTTGTAGTGTAACATGAATCTGCAATCACACTAGACAAGAAGAGAATTTTTGTAAGTCACTTGGTACTGCAAAAAGCAAAATCCAAGCCTTGAAATACCTCTGTAGGATTTGAACTCAGTTCAAATGTTTCGCTTATAACCAAGCACCACAACCACAATATCACAAGGATCAGTATGGTGCCTATAATTAAAACACAGCAGAATTTAATTCCCATTGGTGGACCCAATTGTAAACTAGCTGGCAAAGGAAATCACACAGCTGGTGCATTCTGCTCCCTAGGGTCAGCAAGTGAACAGTAAACAACCGCCATCCCCATCCTGACTACGAAACCACCTTGCTGGCAACCAGTGAAAGTAGACACATTGGAGTGATGGGATGGAAATTTTAGCCTCTGTGAAGAACAGACTGCTTGAAAGTAGTGTGTTGTAAAAAGGCTTATTGTAAGGCAGATGAGACTCAGGGAGGCAGGAAACAAGATCCAATAACTGATAATAGAAGACTACATAAATAAGAGCGAAAATTGTGCAGTTTTAAAGAAGCAAAATGCAAATTAGGACCAAAAACAATTTGTGTTTGTATTGGCAGTCACTGCTCTGACAGAGAGCTCGCATGGGTGGTAAATACTGAAACTAATATCATTGTGTCCACAGAGTCAAAATCCAGATTAGTCAGTGGAGCAGCCCTGTCTTGTCCACCTGAAACATACCAGAATTTATCTTAATGACATCCACCAAGGCTGGTGGAGGGCTACAAAAAATGACTAAAACGAGTTATATCTATTATGAAGCAGAAGGTTACATTCCCTTTCTCTTGCTGACTAAAAGCAGTTCACTTAAGCTACCTTTGCAACTCTGTTATAAGCAACCACGCAGGAACTGGTGTCACTGAATATAAAATAATGCCTGTCATGTGAGACAACATCATTACTCTCAGGCTACTTCTAAAAACCGAAATGCTGCATTATAAGATCAGCTGATTGTAAACTGCTGTGTTGGACAGAGGCAGAAGCTTGACAAGCTGTCGTTAGCAAGCTAAATGTTAGCCAGACAAGCTACCCCTTTACGTTTAGCCTTTGAGAGAGATTTCAGCACAAAACTGTAACAGAACCCCCACTTTACTGAATGGTAAGGTGGATGTTATCTATTTCAACGGCGCTTTAGCAAACAATAATACTCACAGAAGTCGCTATTCTCGCAGAATGAATCCCGTACAGTTCCCAAACACACTGCTTTAGCCCACGCTGCTCGACCAGAAAGAAAGGACCGAGTCAGTGAACACGCCCAAAGCAGCCGTCTATTGGTCCGGCGCACCGGCACCTCGGAATACGTCAATCTCTATTGGACCAGTATACTGTCAATCTTAGCCGAGCCCGCCACATCAGTGGTACGAACTTCCCTGCCTTGGCTGATGCAATGTAAAGTCACCTGTGTCAATAGACATTTAGGTTCTCTTTGGTAAAGAGAGGTGGCTGTGCACATATTCGTGACTACAAAGTTCAGTTATAATGTTTTGTCAGTATTCATTTCTAATTGTTACAGTTATTCGTGTAGGTGTTTTGGCTTTGTCATCACGAAATGTGTCGCCAATTTTCTAATAATTTGTGATTTTGTGACTGTTAAAGATTAGTGTTCATTACTCCAGTCGTACATGATTAAGAATTATTTTAAATTTTAGTTATTTTTGAGACTGATGTAGTTTCATTCAATTTCACGGATTGGCGGAATCAGTTCTCTGTCTGCTGTGTTTCCGGGGGGACAAATTTCGTGCAGGACCTGGTCACACGCTGCTATTGCCGCCGTCAGGCTTGTTTCGCTAGACAGGACCATGCCGACTGACACCAAACGTGTGCGCGGGCCAGAGGTATCCCAAAGTCCATCTCTGTTTTTGTGCAAAGCTGCGGCCGCTCTCCCGTCGTGCGGCCCCAGACCGGACGGTCGGCAGCGGGATCAAGTGGACGTCCGGCCCGTTTTTGTCCGGTGCGGGCTGGTTAGCCAGGCTAAAGGGTCCGCGTACATCGAGGCTGGCAACACCAAGTTGATGTGCTGCGTGTATGGCCCCAAAGAGACAGAGCGGAAAGATGAGACCGACATGAAATGTGGAAGGTCTGTGGTGATTTATTTATTATATCTTATTTATCATATAAGCAGTAAAACGCAGTCTTCGTTTTGTATTCATGTCAGACTAAAGTGTAGCATAAAACTAAACAACAGGAGCTTTAAGGCCAAATGGTATCATTGCAAAGTTATCAGCATCAATACCTCTAAATGCAACAAAGTTATAATTGTGTGTATCATTGTGATCTGAGAAGCGAATGTTTATGAGCATGCCCACTGATGATAAATGTGCACCAGTGGCCATATCACTGTGATTAATGTGAGTAAGAGGTGGTGCAGTATTAATATGCCGTGCTGTACTGTTAAAAATGAAACATCGATAGAGTCAACTCTATTAAGAAAATTTGTTTTAAAAATATATATGTTTAAAAATCCTTGTAACCTGTATCATGTTTTCTGTTTTTAATATCACTTTGAAACATGTTGGTCAGTAAACTGAGCTTAGCTGGGTTTACCTCCCAGCATCCCCATTAATACTTCATATCATGTATTTGCTTGTGTGCCTGTGTTATCCACTGTAGGAAGAGTTTATCAAGACAACAAAACCCTGTCTTTCTCTCTGTATCTAGATTGACAACTGACATGCGTTTCGCTCCATTTTCCTGCCCGGAGAGGGGCTCCTGGATCCAGGGGAGTCAGGACAAGGACTTCTCCCTAATGCTACAGGAGAGCCTACAGCCAGCAGTGTGCCTCCACAAATACCCCCGCTCTCAGATTGAGGTCAATGTGATGGTTCTTGAGAACAGCGGTTCAGTTCTGGCCCATGCAGTCACATGCGCTTCTCTTGCTCTTGCAGATGCAGGGATTGAAATGTATGATCTGGTGCTTGGTTGTTCCATACGCCAGGATGGCGCCTCTTACGTGGTTGATCCTACTTACACGGAGCAAAACAGCTGCAGCTCAGTCAGCAGCGAGAACCAGGGCGGTCTGACTGTTGCTTTCCTCCCCAGCCTGAACCAGATTTCTGGGCTGCAATCAGATGGAGAAATGACTGAAGAGACTCTGACAGCTGGGGTTCGGACCTGCATCGAGGGATGCTATAAACTGTACCCAGTCGTCCAACAAGCTCTCACCAAAGCTGTGCGCAGGGCTGCTCCCCCACCATCAGAGAGCTGAGAGACTCATTAACCAGTAGCTGCCTTATTCATAGTTTTTCTAATTTACAATGTCAATAAAAGGGCTCCAACACAGTAGGACTGTTGCTCTGTCATTAGGTTGGCAGAACCATGTGGCTGTGTCCTGAAGCATTGCGTTTGTGGTTTCACCTGAACTCAGTTCCTGTGTCACCCTATCTAAGTTTTTATTTAAAGCTTTTATGAGTTTCTGCTGAAAATACTCTAAATAAAGGTGTCCCAGTCTTAAACTATGTGTGAAATTAAATATTCTTGTACTATATTTTTAAGACATTGCTTTGTCAGTCAGTTCTAAAATGTAACAATCAAATAAAACATTTTTGTGTTCAGTATGTCAGCCTGTTTCTGAGCTAGTTTTCTTTTAATTTGTGTCCATTAAAACCTACTGAAAAAAAAAACTCCCTACATAATGCTTTGAAGTGAAACGATTACTAAAACATACAATGTTGTTTTCTAGTGTTATCACTTGATGGCACTGTTGACTTTTTTTGTATTGCATTATTCCAGCAATAACATTTACTTAAAAACTGAGTGCAGAGCTTGTCCATGTTTCAGATAGCTGGGCCACTAAATGCTGATTCCTTGTAAATCTGCTGGTAAAATGCCAATAATAATTAAAAACTGAATAGTATTTACTTAGCTGTAGATTTTACCCTGAACTGCTCCTTTAAAATCAACTTTTTGAAAAAAAAAAAAACATTTTTATCTAAAACTTAAACTTAGAACTTAATTCCAAGTTACATATTTTAAGTGGTCCTCCTTATTTGTTTATATCCAACCACAATATTGAGTATTGAGAAAAGTATTATGACCAGCTAATTTCCACAAACATATTAGCTTGGTCTGTTATTACCAAGCACAGTTTCACTCCTTATAAACATCTCATCTGGAATAACCGTGACATAATTACAAAAATAAATCTATATTTTCTTGAAGTAGTTCGGCCATAATATTTTTGTCAAACCTGTATTTAATTCTGACAGTCATCTATTATTAGGGTTTTTTTTGTTTTGTTTTTTTTTGCCTGTCACCCCAATAGAATTTGTTATTGTAATGGATGCCATTACTCCATTACTTAAGGTGTAATTATGTTATTTAACACTGAACCACCTCTTTTTGCTTTATCTTTGAATAACACTATAGCTATATTTTTATCCTTAACTCTTTAACACAGAACAGAAGGATCAGATCAGGTTGAGGTTTTTTCCTAATATTGTTTTTTATTTTTTTTATTTTTGGGGGGGCAATATATTCGTTGTGATTTTTTTCCCATCTTTCTGCAGTTCAGAACAAAAGTGTTATATTTTATCATCTTAACAAGATGTCACATCCCCAAAAGTGCATTTACAAACAGAAAACCTTTATTTATCATTTTCATAAATGCATTGCAACAGTGCATATAAGGTGCTTATTACCAGCACTCTACTAACCCCAAAGCCCTAAAGAGATTCAGTGTATTTAATTTATTTAACACATTGTCCTCCTCTATACTATTCGCATCTTAATACACTACCAAAAAATAGGTTTAGTTTTAACCTTTGTTTATTTTTCACTGCAAAATTTTATATAGTGCATGTATCCCCAGCGTTAAATATCCTTCCATTTCAAAATCTAGTCATTATCGGTATTATATAATTAATCTACGCTAATGCCTATCATTCTCAAATTGTATCCTGGTGTACTGGCCTGTGGGGCATGCCTGTCATGCACAGTAAGAAAAAAAACATAAATACGATCACCAGGGGGCGCTGTTGGATCAGACGAAATCATTTCGACCCCCAAGTTGCCACATCAACAGTCAGAGGAGTTCAATTACAGGTCTCAGCAGCAAAGACACACAGATGTGATCAGATGTACACATCGGCTCGTTGGTCTAGGGGTATGATTCTCGCTTAGGGTGCGAGAGGTCCCGGGTTCAAATCCCGGACGAGCCCTACTTTTTTAACCCTTGGAGATCACACACAGCTGAGAAATAACTGTACAGTTTATCTCTAAGGCAAAAAACAAGACTTCAGCCTATGACTTTCAAGTTGTACAAAATATACACCACAATGTTGTGTACAAAGTACAGCTGAATATATACAGATGAAAGAAGTGCACAAACAAACAGAAATTATCACTACCTGGAAAGTACTGGTACTGCCACTATAACTACATGATAGTGAATCATGTTGTGGGTTGCTGTTAAAATCTATGATATGATTGCCTTGAGACAACTTGCTCGTTGGTCTAGGGATATGATTCTTGCTTTGGGCGCAAGAGTTCTTGGATTCAAATCGCGGACGAGCCCTGCAGAAACTGAATAGCTTCTGAGAAAACACAATGTTGAAGTCTGTCAGTTTAACTGTGGGAGCATTAAATGGCCTTCAGCTTAATGTGTTTGCACTGATACTGTAAATGAACACAGAAGGAAAACACGAGGAGGATGAGAAATAACCCAGAGAGTGGAGAAAATTATATTATTGATAAAAAAGATTGCAAATGCAAATTAAGAGATGAGAGTTTCTCTTATTGTACTTACCCCCCTTCATGTTAAAACCGAGTGCTCTGGCCTCATGTACTGAACCTCCATTGTCTATGATAAACAAGATTTTTAAAAAGCACATGTACAAATAATTGGCATGTAAGCAAGAAATAATACAGATAGCAAGTAACTGACAAAAAGCTGGGAAAGCTGGGAATTCCTTTCTCTTCTCTCTTTTACTCTCTCTCTGCTTTCTCTTACATGTTACTTTCTGGTTATAATAATCATACCACTGATCAGTTTTGAGTTGGTAAGGTCAAAACAAAAAACATACATACACTCTCAAATACATACAGTTAGGATGATACAACAGCCTCATGTGTTGTGAGTTTTAAATTATCCCTGTCTCTTACTGGCCACTGGCGCTACAGACAGTGACACAGCTGAACTTGAGCTTAACAGTCAGCTGTTTTTCTTTACACACCTATAGATCAATATACATATAAACTTAAACTGGCTAAACCTAGGACTTACTTAAGACCCTGTATAATTATATGTATGTTAATTACCAGGACTGTTCCTTTTGCAAAAGGAACAGCGGGAATAGACTGGATTATGAAAAGTTCATGCACCAATTTGTAAAACATTAAAAATGTTCAGTCATTGGCCAAGGACTCAAATGTAATTTAACAGCATTGCTGTAACAGTGAATGTTCTCCCTCTCCCCCCTTGAGTCTGAACACACCTTCAGACTAACATTTCCATAGTTTTCTATATTTTGCTAAATAAATAATATACATACAGTATACATAAGCAATTTCTATTTATTATTTTTCTTATCAACACAAGTGCACAAACATGAATAATATGTGTAAAGAGAACTGGTCATAACAGGTATGTTTATTAAGTGTTTGTTACCGCGCTGTTTTGCCATGAAGAAAAAAAGAAATTAAGGCGAGTCGGAACTAAGTCGCACGTCAAAATTCCTGACGAACCACTTTTACAGTGACTCAAAACGTAATTGATTTGGAGCAGTAAACCAACATCGACTGGTAAGTTTACGGGGATACTGACATAATTCGACGTGATATATAGCAACCCTAAACCGAAAACCAAGTCTGTGCGGTTGTGCATCTGAAAATACGGATTTTCTAACATGACACTGTGTTCTTTTACTTACAACGGTGACAACAGTTTGCTTGAATGCTAATGAAGCTAACATTAGCCGGGGGTTGCCGACAGCACACAAGGCATCTGCGTGTTCATAGAATTACCGTTCGACTATCGAAACCACAGCGACAGACAGACAGTCTGGCTGTTGTACACCAGATTGGTAGCAGCATTGGTTAACTGTTGTATCGTGGGACAAATGTGCTTCCTGGCTTGAAAGGCTAACCTTCTTTAGTGGCTAACGTTGTTACCGCTGCCCTGGGTAACGTTGAGTGAATGAGCAGGGCCGAATAAACGAGAGGCTTAGGTCCATTAAGCAGACCGCGTATTTAACTCAGTCGTCACCTCGTTGTGCACCGGTTGCACTATCCTATCGTTAAAGACAAGTTCGTTAAATTGCTATAATGTTAATGCAATCGTACTTGTGACGATTGAAGATGACCACAAGGGAGAGCCAAAACCTCACAGGTTGAGTAGAGTTTAGTCCTCAGCTTTTAAAATAACTTTATTACAAAATCAGTTTATATACAAACAAACAAATAACCTCACACAGCTAGTTGTTTTGGTTTGCACTTGTTGTCTCTTTGGTTATCTCACTGAAGTGATAAAACATAAACATCATACGGTGTGCTGCATCTGCTGTAACAGTGGCTTGCATTTCATTGCCAACATCATTTTCCACCAAAGATATGTTGAAGTGAATCTCGCCTCTGTTTTCATATATCCATAACAAGCCAATTTCACCGACCTATTTGACACATTTTTTTGTGTCATCTTAGGGATGTGACTTTTTGAGTATGACTTTAGTTCAACTTTTGCCATTGATCTCAGCCAGCAGAATATGGGGGAATATGATGAAAATACACACATCTGGACTAATCATGGATGTGTTTTGCAGTAATGTGGAAAAAGCTCTAACTGTGGGAGCATTAAACGGCCTTTGGCAATAAATTTGTAGAGTGATGGTTTTTTGAAGCTTGTTTCAGAAATCTATCACTACAGACATTCAAGAATATGATTATAAAATTCCAAATGTCAGGAAAAGTCTGTTGTTTTGTTGTCGGTTTAATGGCAAGATGTACAGTATATGTATTCTGACATCATAGCATCAATGTAATTTTTTTTTGAGGCACTGTTATTTATTTTTTGTGCTCTGATGATGCCATAATGTTCACATACAAACAGATTCATACATTATTGGTTGCATGAGGAGTAGTTAATGTTGCATTTATTAAACCGGTGCATCTATGCATTGTAGGCTCAGGTTGTTTTGATCAGTTAACACTCACAGCTAACTAATGGTTTTGGGCAGTAGTCGTTAGAAGTGGTTGTACAGGCTTTTGCTCAGGAGACAAAAGCTGAGTTTTAATGGATTAGGTTTATTGATGATTATCATTTGCCTGGTTTACACAGAAAAAGAATAGGTCAATTGGATCCACACATTTTCTGCTCGGGGTCCCAGAGGAAACCCATTGACAACCAATGTTACAGACCTCTTCACCTCTTAGTCTATAAGGGTCCAGCAGAAATAGACTTTGCCCAGCTTTGGATAAAAATAACATGTTGTGTGTGTGTGTTTGGCAGTTGTAATGGCAGGGGGAGGGGCAGCAGGTGTGGACCTCAGCAGGAAGTTTGTGTCGGAGGCAGAACTCGATGAGAAGAGAAAGAAGAGACAGGAGGAGTGGGAGAAAGTCAGGAAACCTGATGACCCAGAGGGTAAGCACACATACATTTACTCACAGATCCAAAATGCACCAAACCTCTAACATACATACAGCTGTGCGAACATCCATTTGTTTGTGTGCTCTTCAGAGGCCCCAGAAGAGGAGTACGACCCACGTTCCCTCTTTGAGCGACTGCAGGAGCAGAAAGACAAGAAGCAAGAGGAATATGAGGAGCAATTCAAATTCAGTGGGTTCTTGTCTGTCTGTTTCTCTGCTGTCACTAAGACTTTTACCTTCATTCATTCCTCCCTCCAGTCATCTAGGTTTAAACACTTTTCCTTGAATACTGTACCAAGACAAAGACCCAGTAGCTGTGTGTTATAAACAGGCATGGCAAACAGTTCACTCTAACACTCAATTTCTAAATTTTAGTTTTCGTAGTTTTAATGTGTACTTACCTAGACGATGTAAGTTGACACTGTGTGCAAATGAGTAGGAAAAATAATTCAACCACACGGCTTTCTTTAAATGCTGTTGCACTGATCAAATTCAGGGGGTGACTGATCAAATGAGGGGTGATACTCAAAAAATGTGCTTATGTATTCTTTAAACTTGAGCAATACTGGGGAGTAAAACTCAGGATATCTCGGCCTGTGTTGCATCAGTCTTTTTTAATCTGTCTCTCACAAGTCCCCCAACATCATGGAAGTGACAAATCACTGTAGCACCTCTTTAATTGTGTTATTGGTAACAGCCGAGATGTTAGAACTGCTTGCAACAGGCAGACCTCGTGATTTCACTCTTACTGCCTAATCTCTTTGGATTGTTATTAGGGATGCACCAATACCGATACCAGCATCGGGTATCTGTCCAATACCCTGTTCCTGTACTCGTACTCATACTCATAAAACTGTCCCAATACCACAGCACCCGATACCACTTTATGGCAGTGTGACGTTCAGTTGGGCGGTCAGGTGCTAATTGAGAGCAAGGAGGAGCAATGTTGGCAGTGTGGAGGTATTTCAAAGTGGATGATGGTGACAAAAATAAAGTGGACTGCAAATTATGCTCTGCAAAGCTGTCAAGAGGAGGGACAAAAGCGAGTGCTTTCAACACAAGCAATCTGATAAAACATCTAAAAAACCCAACACGACGCCGAGTTCAAAGAGGGTTAGGGTTAGTCACAGCAATTTCTTACAGCCAGAGAATGAAACAATATTTGATGAAAATAAAACACGTTTTCAAGTAAATGTATGAAGTGTAATGGCATTAATTAAGTACTCATATTGGTACTCGGTATCAGCAAGTACTCAAATGTAAGTACTTGTACTTGTAATTGGATATGGTATCGTGCATCCCTAATTGTTATGCCAAAGCACTGTATTAACAGGTTGTCTGTCCATACATTCAGCACTTTTTTGTGAATGTGATATCTCAGGAATGCCTTTAGGGAATTTCTTCAAATTTGGTACAAATGGTCTCTTGGACTGAAAAATGAACTGAAAAGATTTTGGTGGTCAAAGGTCAAGGTCATTGTGACCTCACAAAACACATTTTTGACCACAGCTCAAAGATTGATATGCTAATTAGGACTAAATACACGCGATTCACTTCATATAGTCTGGACAGACATGGATGTGAAGTGGAACTTGACTGGTTGGCAGAGATATACAACTGTGAGGCGGTGATTTTAGTTTTCTAGACGTAAACCATTTAAATGTCAGTTTACTAATCTCTTCACTGTATTTACAGCAATATTAGATGGAGTGTTTTGTCATGTTCAAAAGTGTTTCATATGAAGATATTTTTCAACAAGTCACTTCCGCAGCATGCATGCTATTCAAAAGAATTTAGTGAAGAGATTCATTTTGACAGATCACACAGTTGAAAACATTTGACAGTGTCAGTCATTCAAGATCCACAGTAAATGTCACACATCTCCCAAATGTTACGCTTTTACATGAAGGTCACTTGTGTATGGATTTAAAGCAGACTATTAGTTTGTTTTCTGAAAAATTCACTCTCCTGCCATGTGCTGAGAGCATGTTTGTTTCCATGGTGACAGGGAACATGGTGAGGGGATTGGATGAGGATGAGACCAGCTTCCTGGACGAGGTCTCCCGGCAACAGAGCCTGGTGGAGAAGCAACGCAGAGACGAGGAGAAGCAGGAACTGTTGGAATACAGAATATCCTTTACAAAGTGTTTGTTTATATAAAAACATTTTCATTAACCAGTGTCATTCCGAGCTTATTTGCTGAAATATTTTAATCTGTTATTCCCCATTTTAGTCAGCTACAACAGATTTAGTGCATTTAAAATAAACACTGAGATGTAGGTGATCTCACAGCAGTTGCAGTAAATAATTTGTCTTGATTATTTAGGTGTTTATGAAATGACAAGTGGAAGAGAGTAGTCATGGAATTCACCACGGAAACCTGAAGTTTTGGATTAAGGCTACAGCCTTAGAGCCCTAATATATCAAGCCCATTTCACATTCAGTACAGTGTCCACACATTAACACATTTCAGTACAAATCTAAATGAAAATGGACTATCAATTAATGTAAACCTCTGTGTGACGAGTAATCTAAGATACTTTTCTCTGACTTTATCCCTTTAAAAATTAAGCAAACCTTCTCACTAACCTATTCCACACATCATAAATCTAATGCAAAAAAGAACCTGCTGAGGCAAGATGTGTAATTTGTCAGGCAAATAACAAGAAATATCCATAATATGCATGCAAACCAGACAGCAGTTTCTTTGCCATTTGCCTTTTCTCAAAACTCAAAACTTTTTTTTCATACTCAAGCTGACAAAGCAGTATTATTATTAGTGTTTTGTATTGTGGTACAGTACCTTTTCAGTAGACGTTCCGTTTGCTTCATTTTTCTGGCTCACTTGATATCTGATGTGAAAATGTGACTTTATTGTTTGTGTCAGTCACGGGCTCCTGTGTGTGTAAGGGTGGGCGGTATCAGCTGTGCCAGAAATCTGTTAGTGTTAATGCAGTTACTACTTCCTACTACTACTGATAGAGGTTGATAGAAGTCATAAATCCGATAGAAAGTCATAAGTGTCATAAATTTACCTTTGCAGTCTCTTGTAGAAAGTGCCATTTCTGTTAGATAATCTGCTCATTAATGCATCCCAAGATTATTTATTTTAAAGTATTACAACAGGGTTAAGAGCGAGAATGTTTCAGCTAGGACTGACAAAACATGCAAATCAAAAATGTTAATTGATGGATTTTCTGTCAGTCAGATAACTGATGGGTCAACAAGTCATTTAGCATCAATAGCAGCACAGGTTGAGAGTGGATATTGAGCATATCACAGGATGAATGTCTGTAAATGAACTGGTAGGAACTACATGATGAGAGCCACATATACCTACACTGCCTCTTCAACTGTCACTTGTGCAAGTGTGATTGTATGATGTTCTGTGGAGCCATGGTTATCTCAGTTCTCAGGTTTCTTATTTAGTGTTTCAGTCTGCCTTGGTTAAGCTGTGAGGGCTGTTTTCAGGTAATACTGTGTGCTTTTTGTGCTGCTTTCAACAGTTGAAAGACATGCATGCTGTTATTATTGATATAAGTCTCTTGGTTCATGTATGATAAGCAACGTGTTGGCAGCGTCAGGCAATTTCACCACAGTCAAATCACTGCTGAGACTGCATCATGTTAACATTACACACACACACACCTTTTTAAACTATAATCCATGCTTATATGAGCAGCATTAAGCTGTACGCACATTATTCTGTCTATAAACAGTAAAGTATCTCTGTATGTGTGTATTTAGGGTTTTCCTTGTTGTAGTTTAATGATCAGATTGAAATTCAGTTTTGTTTGACATCATACATTTCAATGACAGACATTGTGTTCATGTTGTGGTGTTTTTTTTTAGTTAATTTTTTCACTAACCAGTCAGTAGCAGGTAACTGTATCTGTCCTGCTGACATCTGTGGTAAGTTGCTAGAAGCAGCCAGGGAAACTAAGCTTCTTTTCCACACACACTGATCTATGTCAATATATTTTTTGGGGTGTTTAAAAGGTCCAGTAGTAATATGTCTTCAATCATCAGACCCAGACTGTACTCTCTCTGGTTCTGTTCTATGTTATAGACATGTTTTATAGACATTATAGACATAATCATTACATTTTATAATTCAGGTGGTACTTTGTATAGGTCTGTCTCCTGATTTCTGTCTTTTCCATTTCTGTTGTCAGCTGCCTCTCAGCTCTTGTTGGAATTTACCCTCCATGAAAATGAAATGTAAATTAGATCAGAAGAATTCATGCATTAGGGAAAATGACCAACTTATAAACAGACACTTGTAATATACTTAATTCATACAGTACATACAGCTATTGGTGGGTTACATCAAAGTGTAGATAGTGCATCCTATGAAATCCTGCATGTTCACTCTGCATTTCACTCTATGTCAGTAGTTCTCTTGTGCTTTTCCTCTATTTCCCCTCCCTGTCATTCTGTCTTTGCGGACGGAGTTTCCCCAACGAACCTGAGTTTGTCTGTAGATGAAGAGAGAATGGGTTGTCGTGGAAACTGTGCTTCATAGCCTGGTAACTTCACGATTGGCGATGATTAAACGATCATTTGCTGCTGTGAACACAAAGTTCATGCACACACACACAGGTGTAGACCTCAGTTAATGCGTAAAAACATTTAAAAACTGCTTATCACTTGTGTCTGCTGGTCCTTTCCACCTTTCCCTTTTGTCTTCCACCTTGTGTGTTTGTCTTCTCACATGTCTTTGCTCCTCTGTCTCTAGATCTCAACCCTATTTCATGTCTCCTGGGCTCTATCATCTCCCTGTTCTTGTTTAGCCTCTTTATCTGTGTCACTCGTCCTCTTTCCCTTCACTCTGCCTCTTTGCCTGACAGCTTTTTCTTAGCCTCTCAGAACTGTGTCACTCTTTCCAGTGCACTGATGGAGATGTAATGGCTCCCCTGAGAGGGGACAGATTGTTACTTGCTGAATTGACTGTGGTTGAATGGAGTTTGTGTCGTCTACCTGCCCCTAGGCCCCACTCCCTGTCCCCTTTCGAGGCTCCTTTAGTTTATTAATCTTAACCAACTGTCACAGCTCTAGTGAAGCAAGCATCCACTGAAAGCGCAAAGAGCCTACAGAAAGAGAGCGGCACCTAAACATTCAGGGTCAGAGCAAAGGACCAGCCACCTATCCCCAGGCCATTTGTTGGCTGAGGGCTGTAAAGGCAGGTAGGCACACAGATACCAAAACCTGCATGTACATTTTGGTACTTTACAAGCTTTAGATGCAACACAAGGAGTTGATATGGCAATTTTGTTAGCATTTACATATCCATTAAATATGAACATCAGTATTCATCTGGAGAGTTTTCCACCCTGATGAAATGTATGAATCGGCAGTTTTCACTCACCTTTTTAGCTCTGCTTTGGTCTCCACCAGCTGCTCAGGGGAAGTGCTGCTCAGTGCTTCACTACTTTCCTGTAACTAGTTACTAGTCCTAATATTAAAGTTGTCAGCCTTAAAACAAAAACAGTGAGCTCAAAGACACTAAAACACTCATAGAGCTGAGGTAATTGCAGAGTTGAGTGGTGATTCTCTGTGGGTTTGTTACTTAGAGCAACCCATTGTGACATTAGACCTAATCTTTCGAGCTATTGCCAAATGAGACCTCCTATTAAAAGCGGCTTTTTAAAATGTTTTCAATCTTTGTTTTCTCACCCAGTTCCTCCCAGTGGAGTCAGACAGCAATGAAAACAGGAGAGAGAGAGAGAGAGAGAGAGAGAGAGAGAGAGAGAGAGAGAGAGGGTAGAGTATAAAGAGCAGCAGGAGCAGCAGGAGTGACGGACACCAAGATCTAGGGTGACAGAATTAGGGTGCTGTTGTGTATTTTGTATATGTGTGTGGTGCATGTGTGTTAGTCCTGGAATGACATATGTGTGAAAAGAGACCCATATTGCACACTACTCTTGGTTTAGGGTGCTAAGTAGACAAATAGTTTTTCCTGTAATCACAGATAGTGTCTGGAAATGAAACAACATTATAGCATTAAGAGGCGATGTGTATTTTGGGACTTTTGTCAACCAAAGAAAAAAAAGAATTGCAATAACACACTGACAAATAAAGCTTACAGTAGAAATAGAAAATATACCAATGATTGTACTTTGTTGTTTGCCTGTTTGGCTTGAGAACAGGTTTTAATATGGGTTACTCAGTCATGGTACTGGCACATGGTCTGTAAACAGCAACTTTATCCTTTTGCCAAGGGAGCTCACTACCATGTGTACTTAAAAACCTCCATGTGTTCAATTTGCATTTGCTATGTACTAGCCATACAACAGGATACTAGGCTAAGGGATATCACCCAGGACTAATAAAAATGTATTAACTGCAAACCATCTTGGCAGTGCTCACCTCTCAGGGAATGCAAAAAAAAAAAAAAAAGAAGCTATCATTAACTGTGTTGCACCATCCACTTTCAAAGAAATGATGCTTTTGATGAATAAGAAGCAACATCAATAGAAATTTCTCTAAATGTCCATTTTTCTGGCCACTGCACAAAACACAAGTTGTCAGTACATCACTTCTGGTTTTCTTCCTTTTCATTAAGACGCCTGGTTCTGTAGTCGTGATGGTGCTCCCTCACATCAACCATGGCTTCCTTTGCCCAGAAACAGGTTATACTGAATGAGACCCAAGATGCATTTTCATCTTGTGCATGGCTGAGTTACTTTAATCGCCCTGCCAATAGGCTCTTAGCGTCAGACAGCACTCCCAGGTCTGGCTTCAGAAAACAGGCCCACTGGTATTTCTAATACATGGAGTATTATAGAGACTACTGTAACAGAGAGCTGGAATTTTTTCTTCTTTTCTCTTTTTTTGGCCTGCTAACAATGATGATGTTTTTACAGTATTTTATCACAACTGAATGGATTGTAGCCTTTACACAAATAGCTACAGTAATGACACACAGTTACAGGTATACTGTGTATCTGTCTTTCTATATTTAAACATATATCCATTTAAAATAAGAATGGCCATATAACTATACTTTTACACAATTTGATCCATCAAATGAACTTCAAGACAAATTTAAGCCAGTAAACACATTTTTGTCCCTGCCTGCATACTGTAGATTCATGAATGTGTACACTGCTATGGAAGACATGACTGTACTTTCCTTTTTTTTTTTTTTTTTTGTTACTATAGTATATACAGTATATGAAGTTATCACAGCATTTTCCTTCAGTGCCCTCTCCAGTGACAGACATTATTAGTTTGATGGCTGTGAATTCGATGACAGTGGGAGACAACACCATTCTGTTTCCAACTTATTCCTTGCCTCAAGCTATTACTAATTTCTAACACACAAATAGACTAAGCACAACATGACACACAGAGTATAAATGAACAGGGGGCGACAGAGCAGCATCCCATTACTGTATATTTCAGAGCAGCAATGTGGCAGAAAACGTCTGTGACTGCAGCAAATTAGAGGGATTCCACTGCTGCTAAATTACTGTCAAATAATTGACACACTGACATTCACATTGGAGTTCTCTCAGCTGTCTTGTCAAGTATCCCAGTAGTGTGAAGCATACAATGGTGGATGGCTCACAGTAGCTGTAGGGATATGTCATATTAATTTAGTAATGTGGTTAAATCTTATATTGCCTTTGATATATGTATCATATATTCACAAATTGTAGCCTTTAGTAACATCAGCTGTAGAAGCTGAAACATTGTCGTATTGGACACAGGCCTTTATTTCACACAGCACACATTCCATCAGTGCAACAACACAGTCTGAAATCTAACAATTCCTACCTTCTGGTAGGTCAAAGGGTTGATTATTTGTGACCTGGCCCCATTTTTAATAGTGATTTTTATTTGAGAAAAATGTAGGAATGTAGAATTGGTCATGATAACCAAATGAGAATAGATTCTATTTGAATTAAAATTTCAGAATAACAGTTTTATTCCACCTCAAGACCTCACTAAAACACCACATTAGTGATATTTTACTGCAAAGTAATGTACCATCTGGTCTGGTACAGACTTTGGGAATTAAGCAGTATAATGGAGCTGCAATTATTTGTTGAATAAGCGATTAGCAGTAAGACAATTTAAAACTATTTGATAATTGGTATTGGTATTATTTCAGTCATTCTCTAAGCAAAAATGCCAAAACATTTAAGGGTAGCTCTTCTCAAATGTGGGATTCGTGGTGCTTGTCTTGGTCATATCTTAAAAGTAAACCAGACTGATGGTTGAATACAAGAAGCACTCTGAATATACTCCCTTGGGCTGAAGGAAATTACAACATAGGCAACGTCAGCTGCTGTAGACTTACTACATTTCATGTAGTTGTTTTCGCCCCTTTGGTAATGATGGATATGGCAGTTTACAGCGGATGCTCTCCTTTACTACTGTGGAGGAGTATGAGGAGCTGAGGACCTTGTGCCATCAGAGCCAGAGGGCTATGATAAGCTCGTACTCCGGGAGGTGGTTTCTTCCACTGTGTGATACATATACTGTAGCTTCTGTATGTCTTCTATACCTCTTACACTCTGCTCTCCACTCACGAGAATCCCTTACAACCAGTTATGCTCTACACAGCTCCGAATGATATCAAACATAAGATATGAATAACAGTATAATTCAGCTGAAATGAGTCTTTCACAAACAGCCCATCAGCAGTAACAGGCTGTCTCTTTGTGTTGGAGTGTGTAACAGAGAAATGTTGCTCTCTCCTCCAGCTCCCACAGCCCTGAGGAGAGACTTTCCTTTCCTGGAGATTAGGATTAGAGCCATGCTAAGTCTGATTGAACACCGCAGAACAGCTCTTTCTGCATGCGTGTGTGACTGTGCTGGTGTGTTTTTGTACATGACTGCTTTTTGCTGTATATGTGTGTATGTAAAATCTATGCATATAAGTGGCAGTGTGTATGTGAGAAGAAGATGTTATCAATGATATAGTCTCTGTATGAGATTATATGTGATTGAGCATGTCTAAATCAGTCAGTGCAAGTAAGAAGGGAAAGTGCATGTTTGAAGATATTGTATGTGTATGTGCACACATACAGTACGGCTTGTGTGCCAAAGTATGTGTGATATAATGTCTGTATGAAGAAGACACTGTGTGTGGATTTGTGTGTGTGTGCCAAAGTCATGGTTTGGGAGTTTGTGTGTAAATCGGTCGTTGTGTGAAGTGTGAAAGCAGGAGAGAAGGTGTGAAGAGGATATTATATGTTTGCGCTCACATGTGTGTATGTAAATGAGTTTGTAAGCAGGAGAGGAAGTATCTGTGTTAAGACAGTATTAGGTATGTGTGTGTGTGTGTGTGCATCAGTGAAAGAGCTGCAGGTCTGTGACAAAAGGCAAAAGATTAGGAGGGAGCAGTGAGGATTTAAGAGTTCCCATTCTGCCGTAAATTTGCTCATCTCATCACCACTAGAACAGGCAAATGTTCTAGTTGCACTGAAATTCTGCTAATTACAAATAAGCAAGGCCTGGAGTGAGGAGATGATTAAAATATTTGCATCAGTCTCTTAGTCAATAACTGCAAGCAGCCATTTGCAAATTCTGCGACTTGTGACATATCTATTTAACACATTATGTTGGATGTTGGCATTTTTAGCAACATCCTTACATGTACACACTCAACAGTGAAAGAGCTCCACGTCTGAGAGCCGCCCAACACTGTCCAACCTTTTACTGAGGCACTCGATTGCTGGCTGATGACAGAGGGGAGAGTGCTTCTCATTCACCTCAGTCATCCAAAAGAGAGCAGGCTGAATGCAGAGAGTCCTAATGGCTTTAAATTTCAAAGCTTGTCACCACTGGTCAAGTCAAAAAATCTCCATTCTGGATTTAACTGGTCATCAAGAGCTGACCACAGCACATACGAAAGGAATTACCCACTCTTATTACAACTATTTTATCATCCAGTAACTAATAGCATCATCTGATAATAATAATAAATAATTTGGCTGCAATAGTCAATTATTTAATTGGTTTATTGGTTTATACCTGAAAAGTTGGTTCCCAGCTGGAACCAAAAGATAGATAACAGGTTTTCAAGCTTGAACGTTGACAACATCAGTAGGTGTGTCATATTCTACAAGTTGGAGAGAGTTCTGTTGTACATTGTGCAAAGCCCCTGCAGCAATGACACATGATTACAATGGTTTCGCCCAGAACTGGTGGAAATGTGGTCGGGTTGATTAGATAGCACCACACTTCCAAGAATCCTGAACGGAGCCAGTTCGAGAACCAGAGCTCATTTGGTCCAACAGTAAGACAAGGTGAAAATAACAGGGTGACAGTGAAGGTTGTCATTGCCTGTGTTTGTGTGAGTGCGCTCCTCAACAATGCAACATGGAATCTAGCAGCTTTCTGCCCCAGAAGACATAGAGAACACATCCTCTAACACTGACAGCATCTCTGACAAAACAAAAGAAGTAAAGTCACCTCTGCACAACAGCTCTTTTGTCCTTGACCCTGATCCCAAAAAAATGCTCCATGTAATCACAGCATTACCTTCAAAAGAACAAGAGGGATACAGATGCAGCTAGTGCTACAATATGCTACATAGGACACGTCAGTGGAGTCGTGTTTTCCAATACAGCAGTGAGGAAACCTCTCATTTTTTCCACTTGACAATGTTACGTGTTTGGTTGTTTGACAATTTCAACACTTGGAATGGACTTAAGTTCAGAAAATTAATGACATTATTTCTGTTATGAAAAAGAAACAGAACAGCAGAATGGTGAGTATAACATGGCTCTGTTGTTGTATATGTTGCTGAATGAATTAGTGCTGTGGAAAAGGGCATAATACTGAATTTCCCATTTGAGAATTATTGTTGGTTGCAGGTAATTTCAGCCTCCACAATATGTTTGTACACAGGTGTCTAATCTCAGAACATACTTTTAGAAAAATGCCACAAAATCAGGCAAACTACATTATCTGTGTCCTGCTCCATCTGAAGCCTGGTCTTAGCTCCCAAAGCTGGGGGAGAAAAGGGACAGTGGGACATATATATTTGGCACAGTGCGCGTGCTCTCATTGTATATGTGCTGTAAGTGTGTCTTTTCTTAGTATGCCTGTGGTTTCAGAATTTGTGTGCATTAGCATGAGTAACAGTGAGCCAGTCTGAATAGTTCTGAGAGGCAGTTGTATTTATTGAACAAAAAAACACCCTGGACCATGACGCTTCTCTGTCTCTCTCCCTTCCTATGTCCTGTTCCTTTTCTATCCCTATGTCTTAACCTCACACTGTTTTCACCATTTCAAAAGTCATTTTCTTGCATCCATCTGTGATTTCCCCCCCCCCCTCTGCTCTATCTGCCCTCCTGTTTTCACAATTCAAGTAAAGTGCCCACAATTCAGTGTTTCACAATACCCCATTACTCTTCTCTACTCTGCTCATTTTCTCTGTCTCCGGGTAACATCTTCTTGTGTCACACTTTTCCTCTCTGTATGTAAATGATCATCCAGCTGTAACCCCAGGAGATGAAAACAGAAAATGTGAATGTTTTCCATCCATTTTCGAGAGCAAAGCATGCGGAAACATGTATCTCATTATCACATCATTTCAGAGGCAGAAAAACAGGCATGCTAATATAATACTCACAGTAAACATGAGCTGGCATCCTCCCAATATGTAATCCAGAAAAGTGTAGTCCCTCGTAATCTAGAGACACAAGAGTCAGTGGGCAAATTAAGAAAACAAACTAGATAACTAAATAGCCACAAAAGAGGAGATAATTTATCTGTCGAGAAAAGGAGTCAGAGCGTTAAAAGACTGTTGTAAATCTCACCGCATTATACACTGTTAACTCAGTAACAAATAAAAGCACAGACTCTCCACTTCTTTACTTTAGGTACAATGTCTGATCCAGTTTGTCCTCTGAAAGCTTTTTTTGACTTATTGATTGTAACAGCACAGACCAGACTCCGGCTTAGTAGAAAACAACCCAACTAAACACAGCACATTAAAAAAATAAACTCTTTTCATGAGCAGAACCATAAAATTAGATTTACAGTCCATGTTTTTCTGATGTAAGGTACCACCAATGGAGAACCAATTATTATCTTGTTTTAACACAATTTCCACTCCAATTTCAATGAATATTTAGCATGGATTTTACTGTCATTAGTCTAATCCCTGCCGGCAGCCAACAAATATAATTACTGTATTAGCAGTTTTGTGCATGTGCAGTATGTGTATGTGTGTGTCTGTACAAAGGCATGTTCATGATTGTGCATCATGAAAAAAAGCGGAAGGAAAAGAATCAATTATGAAAGCTTGTCATCACACGCACACAGCTTTAATGTCACTCCAATAGGCATCTAAAGACTCGGTATTCCAGCTTAATGTGTCCTCTGTGGGGCTCAAAGCTCCCACACTAATTAGTTATTCAGAGGGAGTTATGAACGCCCAGTTAGAAGTGTGTCAGCTGATCAAAACCATAATGGTTTAATCAAATGTTTCACTGAGTCAAGTGTAAGACAGGTCATTATGAGGTGACAAGACATGAGAAAAAACTGAATGACTTGTTTGTTATCTTAAGTTAGTTTTTCTTCCATCTCAGAATTTTAACGGCTATAACTTTTTGTAGTGATATTTTTAATGAAAATGTACCTGTTCCAGGTAGCTTAAACCTGCATTACATGATACTTTTGATATTAATTAAAATTAATATTAAATCAAAATGTCATATGCAGAGCTGAACTCACACACTACCCAACTGCTTAACAGTGTGCAGCTTTTTAGCCTCTTTTATCTCAGGTCTCATGGTTCTCATCAAAATGTATTAGTCAGAGTGGAGTCACTCTAAAAAAGGAAAGAGACCAGCTTGGGTTTTTATTTTAAATGCAGAGCAACAATAGGTCTCAGTGCTCAACAGCTAATACAGACAAATGATGACAGTGTGAAAGTAAAAGTGAAAGCTTGGATGTGACTATTTATATATATATGTACACGTGTGTGTGTGTGTGTGTGAAGTGAGAGAGAGAGAAGAGTACCAGGATCATATTGGTTATATTGAAAATATCAGAGGATCTCTACTTTACAGTAATTACTATAATACCACAACTGTGGACTCACTGTACTGTGTTAAAGTTCTACTAAATTTTCCCAAGGCAGATGCAAACTACTCCACGGGGAGACATGTGAAGAGATGTAAAAACTGATTTGAGATGTGGGAGACATGCTTTACCTCCACAGTGTGTAATGTGCCAAGCTAATTATATCCTAACAGAGAGAAAATAACCATCAGTCGTATTATCTACACAATCTGCCCCAAACAGTAACACCAGTAGTCATAATTTTGATACAACCAAGGATTACAATTATAAAGCAAACACTGATTCTGCTAAAACGTGATTAGACCATAGCTCCATCCATCTGTCCATCCATCCATCCATCCATCCTCACCTTACATGACTTCACAATGATAATCCCAGAGTTTTTGTAATTCTTCTTCTTCTTTTGTTTCTTGGGGTTGATACAGTCGAACTCCACCTGAATAGACAGAAACACAGGAGAGGCAAGAAAGATGAGAAGTATCAGAATCAGAAGAGGGGAAATTGAGAAAAAAGTTATAAGGCGGGGGAAAACGAGAGGAAATGTAGAGATGACAGCAGAGCTGGAAAGAGGTGCTGGGAAGAGATGAACAGACGACTGAGAGACGTGACTTGGATCTGCATGTTTTCCACATGCAGCCTACAGTAACTTCAACTTGATAGTCAAACTTGGTGATGTATTACAAGCTAACCAAATTATAGTGGTGTGACAATACTGTTAATTAAAAACACAAAATTGATTTTAATTGATAAAGATGAAAGTAAACTGAAGATTAGGTCTGTCTTTGATTCTGTACGTCTCACACATACACACTTTAGATAACAATGTATTTGATCCACAGAGGCATTTGAGACTTGCACACACACACACAAACACACTGCACAGACTCACATGCCTTAAGTCAGTTGGTGACTCATATGACAGGTAGCTCTAAATGCCTTGTCGTGTTACTAGGGCTCAGCTAAAGGCTGTTTTACATCTCAAAAGCACCTCTCATTTTCTCATCCCTCCTTTCACACCCTCTGTCTCTCGCTCTCTATCCTCCATCTCTCTCTCCATCCTGATGCTGTCTTTTTGCTTGTTATTTTGTGTTACCCCTAACATCATTACCACAACATGAAGAGACCTAGTGGGAGAACAAGCCATGAGGCTGCTTTTGGCACATGCACATGCAGTTTCACAAATGAACACACACACACACACACACACACACACACATACGAACATGGGCACGCACAGGCTGCTAATGAATGAACTGTACTTAACCCTGCATCTTTATACATCTTTAGTAGAACAGAAATGCAAAAGTGAAAAGACTAAATCTCAATAGTATTTAGTTATTAGTAGCTCAGGACTTCAGCCCCGACCGTCTTCTTCAGATGTCACGATAGCGAAAAATGCAATGCAAATCTGGTGTTATTATTCCAGCTTCATTGTTGAACGCATTTAACCGCAAATTAGCCAGCAACAGGGAAGTTGCCAGGCTTGCTAAAACAGATTTCAAAAAAAACCTGCTATCCAATCGCTGATGACAGAGTACCATTTGGGTTATTTTCGCAAGTTCAGATTCATTCTGTTTAGATATTTAAAAATATTTAGTTTCAAAATCAAATCCTTTATCTCATGTTCCAAAAAGGAACAGGAGCTTAGCTGTAGCATAAACCATGATGTATGGTTTAAACTGTTTATATAATCTATAACCACATTAGTACTCCAGTGAGGCCGTAATAGTCATTACACACATACAGTACACGTAATATTAGTCATAATTAGCTTGCTAGCTTGTGTGCATCTAGCATGTTAGTAATATACTACTGTTGGGCGAGTTATGTGTGCTGCTTCAAAGAAGGTTTAATCTGATGGGAAATGGGGTTGAAGCTCTTTTTTGAACTCATCTGAAGGTGTACTTCCCATAGTATGATACATCACTGTAAACTCACAGAACTGTAATACACTGTAGCCAAATATCTTACAGGGAAAACAAAGGACAACTGACACGTCCAGTTCTAAGTTGTACTCATTAGTACAATGTCAAACATTTTTTACCTCTACTGAGTTCTGGGCTCACTCATCTTGGAAACCGTATTTGAACTTCCTATGAAGTCGCGGGCTCCATCATTATCATTATCATAGTCATAACACAGAACCTGTCAATAGCAGAACACATCACATCATACCATCATTTTTTTCCATCACATGGTTAGCTTGCCTTGTTTTTGAGACCAAGTGGCTATCTCCCATTTGCCTATTTGCCTCTTTACATTATATATATTACTTCAGTGTCACACTACTACATACACAACAAATTAATCAGTGATTAACTTATTACATTTTACATGGATGTCAATCTGATTTATGAAATGCTTTGAAATTGAAGTTTTGTAAAAGAATAATATGATATTTGTAGTCACAACACAGAGCTGATTACAGTAATAATAATAAAAATGACTGATGCTAAGCTAACCACCTCGTCCTTCCATCATCAGTCTGTACATCTAATAAAGAAGAGATGTCCTACCACAACAGAATAAGTAATAAGCTCAAATCACTAACCTGATGTTTCTATTCACACGCCCATTGCATACAGAGAAATGAGAGGCACAGTGAAAGTTGCTCATGCTGGGTCTAAAGTGTTCTTTTATGACCTGACACAGAGAGAAATAGACAAGTTAACATTCAATTACAGCAGATATATGATGCAGTTAGCCACAGTAGAATTACCTGATTATTCCATAATCGCTTACCCTTACTGTTAAAGTTGCAGTGTATGACCGTTTGGTTTAACTGACAATGACAGTTCATGACAGTGACAGTTGAATGTGCTTTTAATCCCCACCCATGACTCACCCTGTCCTGCAGTAACCAGCATCCATTTGCCGTCTTCCTGCTTGTAAAACCTGTAGAGGTCTGACTTCCCAAAGAAGTCCTTGCACAGAATAGACGCAGTTTACGTCTTCTTGCGGATGAATATTGTTACATGGTCATTTCTCATTCATCAGTCAAACAGCAACACTTGTATCGCCACCAACTGCACTGCTAATAGTATATTAATTCATTCACAAGTCTTTTTCTTGTTGATTAATGTTGTCATGATGCTAATCTGAACCATCTAGAGAGGGTTGGACATTGGCCAAATCACACACTAGTTCCCTCCAATTCTATAATTTTATTCCAGCAAAAGTTTTGTTCTATTGTGTATGTAATTCAATTCAATTCAATTCAATTTATTTATATAGCCCATATCAAAATAAAAGTCATCGCGAAGGCACTTTTCAT